>DWQL01000483.1:0-15033 GCA_018231265.1 Noctuana haematospila | reverse complement strand
AGATGGAGACCTCCTCCTTTATAAACTCGTTAAAAAATCTAGTTGTGCGAAGAAATTTATTTTTATTCTCATTTTGAAACAGCGAAAGTGAATCCAGCGTTCTGACAATGGCGAGTCGATCGTGACGATCGGATGAACCAATTATTATTGTATATCGAGTCCCGTTAGTGCGGGGGCGATCGATCGAGGGTTCGCAGACGGTCGCCGACCACCGCTGCAGCGCCCGTGTGCCGCCACCACCGCCACGAGCCTCTCGGCCATGCTTCACAGGACATTATGTATAAATTTGATAAAACTTTATCAAATTTTCGACTGTAAATGCATTTGCTAATTGACGCATAAGAAGCTAGTAAGACACATTCAAAATTTAAGGCTATTAAAGGCTATTTAAGGCTATTTTGGAAATAAACTAAAATAACAGAAGTCATTAACGGGTAGAACGGAAACCTACCTAGTATATGATGTGCATCTAATCATCTATTACCTACTTGTTATGGTTATTTAACCTAATTATTATCATTGAGGTCTAATACATATGCCCCTGTCATTTGTTAATATCGTAATGCAAAACCCGTGATGCTACAGAGAAAGAAAAAGTTGAAGATAAACGAAGCCACTAAAGTCTTCTCAGAGGTCATAAAGGTCTTCAAACAAAACAAGTGATCAAACAAGACACAGACAGCGGCTCCGTCGCGACATTGTGCAGCGGCCGCGCGGCAGCGGGCCGATCACCGCAACTCGTTTGCATCCACTAACAATGTCATTATGTAAATCACGACTCAATCAATCGACATCGAGAGTGAATCGAGACGGACGGCTGATCGGTTAATTAGCCCATATTCGAATATTATATGGTTTATTGATGAGCAGCTAAGCTTATTGGCTGGCTATAACTCATTTGCTCTACCTACTTGTAACGATAAATATCTATTGTTCATTTAGCCATAAAGTTGTT
Organism: Noctuana haematospila; assembly: GCA_018231265.1. Lineage (NCBI taxonomy): Eukaryota > Metazoa > Arthropoda > Insecta > Lepidoptera > Hesperiidae > Noctuana > Noctuana haematospila. The sequence goes on along the minus strand of DWQL01000483.1, from coordinate 14,078 downwards.
TGAAAACGTCTACTCAAGGGATTTCTCCAATTTGATTGCCTTCGATTAACTAACAATACACCTACATAAATAGATATTACAGAAATACATTTAAGAGAAGGTTAATGTTAAAGTTATGTAGTCTTCAGAGTTGGAGTTTAAGTTTCAGAAGTGAGCCTGGATTACGAGTAGTACGGTGGAAAACGATAATTCTATTAACAGAGTTGTAAACGCTGCAATCAACGACCTATTCAGCTTATCTAAATCAATCTTGAGACTGCCAACTATCTCGTCCACGTCACTAACAATATTGTTTACCTGAAGCAATTACCGGCAATAAAATGATGGAGTACTCTAAGTATGAAACTGTTCGTATCCATTCATCATGGATCGTCATCAAAGCCAGGAAGTACAAATTAACTCGTGTTTCACAAATATCGAATCAAAATGTTGGACATCGTTTAATTTAAATTCACTTAAAATATTAGTAATATTAGTTTAATAAAAAAACAAATGTTTATTTTTAACCAAGACATTTATAGGTTGTTAATAGATAATTATGTCGAATACGACATCATATGTACAATCTGAGAATTGCGGTCCAGGTCATGCGTTAAGCGGCTGCTGGCTAGAGTGTAGAGTCTAGACCATGCGTCGTTATTGCACATTGTCTAGACGGCAATCGCAGGAAGCGCCAAGTGGCTCGATCGCCTATCAATCATAATTCCATACGCTGCTAGTCTACAAATGTATTCATAAACCAACAGACGACCAGCCGATCCTGCTATTAGTGTGTGAACCGACCTAGGAAATGCGCTTGTCAATTTTCTGTCGTCTGCAATCAACGCCAATGGCATCTCGTGAACACTTCGGTCTATATTGTCTATCGTGTACCTTATGATGAATAAAAATTTTTGAATTTGAATTATAATTTGAGAATTAAAAACTATGAATGAACTATGTACCTATGAATGAACGTTATGAGAGCCTGGTGCCTGGTGTTAATATAACTATGTTAAAGGTCACTAGTTTCCCGTACCCAAATTATAAATGGTGGATAATTTTGTTACTCTAGTAATCTAATACAAAGCACGTAATTTGTATTTTACTGATTTCAATACAAATTACGTGTTAGTTAAAAACAAGATAATATAATATGTAAATAGGTAAATATTGTTTTTAAGTAATTTTATGACTATAATTAACTAGTTAAAGTTTTATTTCAATTTAATTTTTTATACATTTTTTCATTTTGAACACTAGATTATACCTAATTACATATAATTACTCGTTGAGAATTCACTGTCCGGTAAAGCTGTTTCCTTATCTGCATGAGATATATAAAGACATACGAGTAGCTAACAAACATACAAGCCATGACCATGGGTAAGTAAAAGAATCTAAATCTTATTTGAGGTCCGGCACGGAATGTACTGAAAACCGAAATAATTGTCTCAATACAGTCTGCTCCCATCAACATTTTTTGGCAGCATACCTCACTGATCGCGATGCAGGCGATGTAAACGCACACAAGCATATCGCGACGGCTGCCGACGCCATGCGCCATCATTACTCACACAATCATAGCACAAGTCGGTCGCTGAAATACAGCTTTCCTTACAATGCAAGTATGTACAGCGGAACGATCGCGATAGGTCATTTCAGCGGGGGAGGGACTGAAGCGGCCGCCATGCCACGGACGCGCCGTGCTGACGCGCACTGCCATCTAGCGGACACGGCGGGAAACGCTAACACGGAGGAATCAACAGGACAACTTATCATACCTCGAGGACATAAATGAGACGCTTTGTAAATATGTTTCTTTGCTATTAGGCAATTAATACAAATACATAATAAGACGTGAAATATCAAAAAATCTAGCGCAATTAACAATATTTGTTACTGAACAATTGCTGTAGGTCGTAGGTTCTTTTTTTGTATTGGACTCAATGATTTGGGTACTCATGTAACCAGCAGTGGGATCACGAGCTATTGGGGGACCATTTACGCGGTATTACATAATAATATCACCAAATAATCGACGAGTAGTTTCGATTAGCTTGACATTCTTCTATTAGCAGTTTAAATACTAGTTCGTCAGTGTTTATTATGATGTCTGCGGTACTAATGACATCGATAGATAAATAGTCAGGCATAATGAGTAAAAGCCAGAGGATCCCACGCGGGTCAAGGCGAGTGGCCATTATTAGCTACGAGTATATCCGATGACAACGCCCGCCCGACGGTGTCTAACTCAGCTACACTACTAGTGTACTAAGTCTGGCTTGCCACTAGCTCTACAATACTCTACATGCTTTGTAAACGTATCTATTTCTATGTTTTGGTTCATTTCTGAGGAATTGAAACCAGTTAACAGTTATTATTAAGAAAAATTGGAATTAGGTACTAAACTCCAAAGCCCGCTACTCGTTTGCAACTTTCTCGATAAGGTTGCACGTTTAACTTTGTCTGCATACTAGGTTTAGTTAATAAAAAAACTAATCAATCTTCCTTTTTGAAGTTTCTAAAAATACTGCATCAAGACCAGTATTATAATATTATTATTAAGTTTACTAATTAAGGTAATTTTATATTTTAAAAAAATATGTAGTCAAATGTAGCTACGTAGTACGTGTAGGTCGTGGACAGCGGTTAGGTAGCGAGAGAAATGTGCGAAAATCACGCGAAAACAGTTTAAAAGCAGGATAAGTGGAAACTAATCGCACATGAGTTGTTTATACAATACATTAGCAATTGTACCTTCTTATGCACAGGTTTCATCGGTACCGTGTAACTATAGGCTACAGGCTAGCGATACACCTACGAGTCAATATCAAGCTTTTCAATTGGAGTACATTGAATCAACCTTTAAATTAGTTAAAGTTTTAATAAGTCAAATGTTACTAATTTTTAAGTCAACACAGCTCCTGGCAACAGTAAAGTGTAGTAAGTAGTACCTAGTAGTAAGTAAGTAAAATTTATGGCATCCCTATATCCATTATAATATAATGTACCTACCTATACGAGCTTGCTGAGGCGCTGTCGCCCAATAGTCACCTCTAGAAGCACGACTTGTCGATTATAAGTTTTGACTTACATACGGTTATAATTAAAATAATTAGGATATAAAAATTAAAGTTTTAGCTGTTAAAAAAAACTGTTAAGCCATTAATAATAAACACATTATGGTCTCGTAATAGGTATATTTTTACTATACATCATTATTGTCTTTACCTAAAAAAATGTTATTTATGATACCCAGGTAAGATTTATTTCCATTTCTTTGGTAGTTGGAGGTAAAAAAATGAATTTACTTTTTTGTTATAGGTACGAGTGTACGAGAACGTATCTGTCATCGTTTGTAGTCCAACAAGTCCTTTATCTCGCGTGTGTGGAATAAATTGGAGGTGAGATTAATGATATGCTAGATTAATGAGATGTCACACTCGTATGTGTTGTATAACTAGAGCTTGGGTTGTTGTTGTTAATATCTTCTATGCTTATGAGAATTTTAAACAGGCAGAGAATTTTTCTCGTTTTCAGTCTTAGTCTATATTATTTTTCTTTGCTACTATGTATTGCTTTACATTTATTGGTAATAGATTTGGTATTTACAAATAGGTAAAACCTACTTGTTCTGCCGAACGAAGAAATAGCGAGCAATCAAGTAACGTCATCAAGTAAGATTTTTCTAAATCTCTACTTCCAGATACATGATAGGAAAAATTTCGCAAAATGGTCCATATAAAGCAAGTAAGGTAAACAAGATAAAAAGCCTTGTCAGGAAAAGTTATAATTTAAGTTCAATTTAACGAATTAAGAACAATTAATTATTAATTTGGCTGTAACTAAACATGTGACGTGATCATTATATACTTCGCTAAAATGTTTATTTTACGGAGTGTTTAAAGTTAAACCACAGCAGCTGTACAATGTAAGAAGTTGATTGCAAGTGTGCATGTAGTCTGGTTGGTTTTATATTAACTATCTATTATCATATTAAGCAGGTCGGTACTTCTAAAATAACGTTACCAGAAGGATTTACATAAATTAAAATGAATACTTATATGTGTAAGTACGTACCTATATGTGCCTACCCTGCACCCCCTTTAGAGACATCGTACCGTTTAATAAAAGAAAGTACCTATATCTGTATATTTTATTTTAAAAAGATAATCAGGAATGTAGGTAACATTGTTATTTCATTTTCAACAACATAGCTAAGTTTCCCAATACGGGTGCAGGTATACCGTTACTTTATATTGGTGGATATAAAACGATTTTATGTATTAGAGTGCAATATTAATAAAGTTGATGAATTGGTAGTCGTCCAGCGACGAGCGAGAGCTCGGCCGCGGTTGCCAAATGTCTTCCATTGATTGTATGCCTACCTTGTAGATATTATACGATACGGCAAAGGGTATATTAATTAATATGGTTATGAGCGCAATAAATTATACAATCGGGCGTAGCGCATTATTTAAAATTATTATTTACTCAAAGGATTTGCTTCTGAATATCATCCAGAGTATAAGACTTCTGTTATACTTAAACAACATTCATTATTTAGTTAATAATTTTAGTTTTGTTTAAAAGGTCTTTAGGTATAATTTATTGTCAAAAAGCAAGCGTAAAGTTATATTGTCATTATTAATTTGTAAGAATGATAACAAAAATGAATCGGTACATCAACACCTATTGGTAATATTAGCATTTCGTAACAGGCAAGTAACAAACATAGAATTGTTATTTGCAAATAATGATTTACATATATTATCAGCGTAAGTTATATTATATTCGTTTTGTTACTTATATTTACACGAATTTCTATCAAAATTCTAATAGACCTACTTAGACTTTGCTTCTAAGTAGTTAAAATTTGATGTAAAAACTGTTTAGTAATTAAATAGGTACCTACACGAATCATAAACTCAATTTACACAATTGAAACAAATCGCAAGTGAGAAACTTTCATTCAAAATCATTAATTACTGCAAGCAGGTCGCTATATAGCCATGACGATGTCATGGTGAGGATGTCACGCGTTTATTTATGTTAATTACGTACATGAATGTCATCGAAATGACATCACAGTTACGAATCCGTTACAAACGCTAATCTGCTTATTTCGCAAAATATTTGAGAGAAAAATATTTTAAATTATATTTCACCAGAGAGGATTAAAAAGTTATAATAGAAATAAAGTATGACTCGAGGAGTTATTAAAACACCACCACCTATACTATATTTCAAAGTTAAACACTGCTTACTTGTCTCTTATCGTGGGAGTTACTATTTGTCGACCAACTTCAACCCACAGTCGACTTTGCTCCCTAACGTTAAGGTTCATTTTCAAATAGCTTAGGAAATGGTAGAGCAAAGGCAACAAATGGCCGTATGTTATTATTAGCGTATCTGAAATTAGTCTAATTTTATAGCAAGTGGCATTGTATGGAGCTGGTAGTTCTGCCAACGAATAACAGACGATGTATTATAGAGTTTGGAGCAGCTGTAAATTACACAGTAACATATGGAAGTTGACATTGCGACTTACTTGCCTATACATTTTTATATAAGTACGTATTTGGATTATTGTATTATTGGTAGAGTTCAGGCGTGTACATAATTATGTGTGCATATAATAGGTACATACTATGGAAAACAGCTAATACTGTATTTAGTAACCTTTGCAGGGTTACAAGTTGGGTTTTTTTTAAGTTATACTCCATTGAAACAGTGGAAATTAAAATTATTAAAGGTCGAGATAACTCTTGAGGGAAAATAAAAATACGCTTTTAAATGCACTAAAGAAGAGCGAACCGCAAATATAGATCTATGGCATCGATTTTACAATCTGAATCAGTATCGATATTAATAAGTGGAATTAGTCGGTCGATTATGGATTTCCGTAACGGCTGATTAACCGGAGAAGGAACAAAAAGGCGCGCAGCGAGCCGCGCCGGACCGCTCGCGGCGCAAACACCAAGCGACCAATAAATTGTACACTTCACCACCCACTGCTAACCGATCCCCCCTTTTACAAAACAAAAGTAAACCCTACACCGTTCTTTTTAAAGTTCATATTATTTTTTTATTTCTTTTTATATTTTTCCTCCGCGGCGCGCCGTACAACACTACACACAACTGATAAAGGTGGCCTCGGCGCACCTGCCGGGCCCGGTTTTTTTAAATGTTATAAGACAAAACGCAGAAAAACTCACTTTATATAGCTCGCAAACTTGCTAAACTATTTAATACCTACTTGGAAAATAAGTAAATAACACTTCCCTGTGATCAACGTACAGCCTACAGCCGGAAGCGTAGATCTTGATTTTATGTTGTTATAAACTCACAATAATTACGAATATTTTTAATAAAAAGATTATTATTTATATAAATATGTCCTTGCGTTGCTGGGGAAAGGTCAGTGCTTACGAAGACGCTTGAGAATTTATACTTAGAACACAACCATGAAGATGGAACGATAACTGTAAGTACTATCTTTTGTAGTGTGACGAATGCAACTTCAGTGTTAGTTGCATTTCAAGGTCAAATTGTGTTACATAAAATCAATAATAACAGAATGTCATATCCCGTCGCCGCTCATCATCCGCTCTCTATGGAATGTCTCGACTAGAATATGTATAATTGCTTTAGTTATAACAATTATCGCAATTATCTACAGTGTGTGAGTCAGCGTATAATGAAATAGCCGTGCCTTATACAGTACCAGCCACCACATAATATCTCTAACCGACTTTTTATTAAGCGATGAAATTGCTAAATTTAAGACCAATATGAACATAGCGTACATAAGCTAGTTCTCACATTAAGAGGTTAACTGAAGGATATAAAAGTATTCTTTATTTGCTAAACATCTTTATCGCCCGTCAAAGAAGAATGAAAGACAAATTGTACAATGCCAATACCAATAGTACCTACCTACTCGTAATTTAAACAAAATATTCCAAATAGGAAGGTACATCATACAATATATTTAATAATTGCTGAATATTACTTACTGTTAGTTTAATCTCAAGCTAAATGTAAACCTAGATCTGTAATGTGTGTTCTTTAGTCAAATCTGACCTCGTTAGCTAAAAAGAACGTATGCGGGAAATATTATAGAACATGTCAAACATTAACGTGCCATACGTGTAAATAGCATTAATAATATTTGTCACCGCACATCAAATCAAACACTAAATACGCGTTCTCATACACTTTGTCTAAACCTTGTCTCATAGTTGTCAAACGGGATCTTAGCTATAATTTTTTGACGCCGACGTACTTATAGGTATATCCTGTACTAGTATCTGTTTACAGCAATAAACTACCGGACATGGATGGATTTAAATGTATACAATCAATGTTAGGTACATGTGCATCACGGATTGTGGTATGGGGAGGCATGTATAAGGTAAATTGTAGTCAATCTGATGGCAATGAATTAGGTAAGAATTAAGTAGTTTAATGAAAATATCATGTCAAAAAAAAGTTATTTCTACGAGCCAAAGTTCTAGCCTAGATCTTTTCGAAAATCGATTAGGCATCTTCTGGGCAAGAGTTTTCATCGGACGAAATTACAGCAAAACGTTTACTGGAAGGTTACTTATAAAAAAACAGTTTTTGCTAAGCAGCAATACAAGTATTATTGCTAAGCGACTTGCGTGCTAAATAAACATTATTAACAGCGTTTGTCTCTCCATCAAATAGAATTACGCACGAGTATTAGCTACCGGCTGTAGGTAGTGTGGGATTCGCGAAGGCCGCTTCACTCTATCTATAGTAATGTAGAGACTTATCGCTGAACCTTGAAACCCTTTAGACCCGCTGCGACTGCGAACCTTCTATTAAGAGTCTCATGCTCAACTTAAACTCACTCCGGTTAAACTTAAGTGCTAATTATTTAAAACCTTGCTGTTGAAAATTCCAAAAACGATTATGCCTTGATAATTCATGTAGGTTAAACTAAAATCTGATTCAGTTGTATGGAAGTCAACAATTTAATTAGATACCTACTAACTGCATACGAGTGCCTATAACTACGCTACGTTATCTAAATACGTGAAACACAGCACCGGTGATATAAAAATAAAAACTACAACTGTAAAATGAAATGATTTATTTTTTATCACGTTTAATTTCTACGCATCACTTGCGTTAATTTATAACTTTTTAAGCGCGTGTCCAATGTTCCGAAACAGTCACGCAATTGATTTAGCACTTTTTATTGAGTGTAAATATCAAACATTTCAGTCAAACGCTTACGAAAAAACTATACCATTGTTTATTGTATACCGGTTCATAGTTAAAATTTTATTATTCCAGACGTACCTACATGATTTATTTTGAGTTGAGCGTCGCTTGATACTACAGCCGCCATCTAGCGGCGCTTGATGAAAACAGCATTTCACATTGTATCAATTAAATAATTTACTTTTAACAAGAGACTAAACAAATAAATAATATGATGCCTACTGTACTATTATAATCATGAGAAAATGATCAATTATGTATAATTAATCAGTTTACATTTTTTATGTCCTAGAAAATCGATCCACAATTTTTTAATAACTTTCGTTTCTAGCAATAACTTATAGAAGAATTCACCTAGTTACATAATGTCATAAAATTCAATTTAGTTTATTTTAATTAGCAGAATAAAAGAATGCGGTAAAAAAAAATTATATAAAAAAAAGAGCAATCCTACTGTTATTGCTTAATAATAGTAATATAATTGTGAATTATCGCTGAAAATTCCTGTATCGGTACCTCATATTTAAGAGTGCCTCATCAATAAGGGAAAATTTGTTGTAGGTAGGTACACCTACCTAAATACATATTTGAAAATAGATATAGATAGGTACATACTTAGTTCGTTGTGTGTTTGATTTTACGTTTAGAAATGTTATCATGAGAGTGTTTGTTACAAAAACTACCGAATTAAAATAACTTGAATAAGAAAGAAATATATCTAATAATTTAAACCACTATCAATCATCTTTTTCTTAATAAAATTAAAGAACTTGACGCACGAAGGTTTAACAAAAAATACCAATAACTTAATATTTTGATCATAAAATTCTTGAGTGCTTTATAGCTTAATTTAAGTGATAAAATACAAGTCGTACGTAGGTTTCTCTACGTAGCATTCTAAGGTTAGGTATAAGGAAAATCTAGGCCTAGACGAAGGTAGGTACTTACTTAGTATGCAAGTAAAGTCGTCATCAATTAACTGGTTATATAATGTAGAAAACAGTATAGCCATTAGTCGCCCTGAAATTACAGCCTGTTTTTATGCAAATATTGTACATTGTATTTCTGCGTAATTTCGTATAAACCTATATTCTCTACCTGTACCTACGACCTGTTTCACAGCCGACGGGTAAGCTAAGCTTGTTTGAAGAAAACGCATTAAAATGTATTAGTATCTTATTTCTTAAATCTTACAAAAATTAAGTATTATTAATTTAAAAACATTTATGTATTTGAATTTTTTATTTTTTATCTATTTTTTTACATTAAGACGTACGATTACGCTGCCACAGTGATTTCTGCTTAGCCCAGACGTAGATTGGCAGAAAACGCTTTTAGCATTAACTCCGCCTTTTCTATAGTAACAAATAATGGCTATTTGTCATGGTATGTATAATAAAGAATAAATAAATAAATTATGTGACTTATAATAGTATAAATAAAAACTGTAACATATTGTTTAAATCATCATATCGACGAGTAATTAGTCAACGCGGTTAGTTTACGCTCCTCGTATCCGATAAAGCAGCTCCCTAACCGCCGTCGCGACTCGTAGGTGTCTAGTGGTTATCGGAGCAGCTACACTAGTATTGTCTACATAAATTTGTACCAATGTGTACTGCTTCGTGGAAAATTTTAGCCGAATCAAACACGACTTCAAGGTTTTTGTACAATGAAGACTACGAAACTGGTATTCAAGGTTCAATATGATAAGGCCTATCTAGTATCCCGTTGATGTCTAATGTAAGAAGTCGCTGACGATATTCTGTGGAGAACTGTTAGTAATGTCAGGTTGAATAGGCTCCGAGATTGCTGGATCGATTTGAAAATTTCTGTAATACATGGGCTATGTATTTTTTATAAGTTAGGTATATGCTCAGCTAGCAGTATAATTATAACAGAACAGCCTAGTGCTTTAATTTCCGCCTACCGTTCTAGTGGCTCTCGGTTTGATTCCCGCATGAATCTTTGATTGGTACATATTTTAAATGATGTGCTAATTAAACATTTATTTTATCTCTTGCTCTTCCTTGAAGGTACCAGAACCTGCCTGAAAGTTGTCCATAGAGTTCTCCACAACCATGTCTCAAAAAGCACGCAACATTTTGATGTGCATTTTATTTTAATAAAATACCTATATTATAGCTTACATAAAATTAATCTCCCCGCTAATTACCTCGTCTGATACGCGTATCACATCCACTGCCTGAAGTAAACATGATACTTAATGGAGTCAATTTCATAAGAACTTCTTTAATTACAAGTTTTCTTGGGCCTCAAGTATTTTTACCTTCAATTCTTCCAAAATAAGATCGTTATACGAAAATATGTACATTCAATTGTTATGGATAATAATATAAAATACATCAATACTGCAATAAGTATTATACCTATTATATTTTTTAAATAAGCAGTAGTGATACGTCTAATAAAATTAAGTTAAATATAATATTTATGGAGTAGGTATAAATTTTAATTAGTAGGTACCTATGTATACTTATTTTAATGAAGAGCTGCATGAAAGAGATGAATTTTGCACAAAATTATTAATAAAATTTTAATATATTGGCCAAATGCTCATAATGCAATGCAATAACATTTTCCTTCTACATGGGTACAGATTTTTAAACAAAGTTAAAGTGACGAGAATAATATAGACCTTATGTTCAACATGTATTTAATTGTTGTTAAATAAGAAAAGCACCTTCCCTAAAAGCCATTATCGTGAACCTCCTCAATAATTGTAAACGATTCTCTTCTTGTATCAATTATACAAATGAGATGTGTTAGGAAAAACAAAAGTAAATGCACACCTCGCACATCATGTTCAAGAAGATTAATTTACATGTAATTATGCATTAATATGGCGCATTGTAACCACGTATTAGTGTCACGCGGGTGCCAATTTATTAATATCTTTTGTGATACAAATACGTTGCTATTCTCTATTCTATCTCTCTATGCGCGGGGAAACCAGAAGCAGACGGATCAATCCCAAATTTATGTTGATGAGCTTTTTGTGTGCTTTTAACTGCCTTCATTAACACTGGTAACCGACTTTTTAAAAGAAGGAAGTTCTCAATTTAATTGTAGTTTTATTAAATTCAATTGAACCTTTTAGTTGAGGGTTACGATATGTGAATGAGGCTGCATATTATTATAACATAATATAATATATACCTAATCAGATAGTCTGCATGCCCGATTGGTACTCCCTACTATAAAAATTAATTACGAACAATCCGCAATTGAGTAGTAATTGACTCGCGCCTAAATAGTGCGCTGCCTAAACAGTGTCTGAAGTAGAGATCATAAAATATAACGTAGATTTTACAATACCTAAAGGACATCGCATTAGGACAGGTAGCTATATTATATCAAAAAATTTTGAAAAACATAACCTGCTCTATTAACACTACCCGTGTTGTATTACAGCGCGAACAATACACCTAACAGCAGAGAAAAAGGACATTCGGTTCGTGTGTCAAAAACTAGAAAAACACAAACGATGTATGATAGAGTTTCTATTCAAATGATACGAGCAGTGTAAAACACGGAGCGTCAGTCGCTTTGTGTAGTGATTTGTTCGGCGCTGTTATGCAAATGGCCGCTAGAAATATTCGGTACAACTAAACATTGTGTTTTCACGTGAACTACACTTTTTACCCTTTTGTTTTTTATGTTTACCTGACATCACGAAAAAATATGAAACGTATCGCGAACTGTAGCGCGGCGGGCGGAGAGGACGCGCGGCGGATTGAAAATAAATTATGTACCTACCTACCTAGGTAGGTTGTTTTACAAAAGTTGGTGTTATCAGTATCATATGTAGGTTTCACAGATAAGAGCTCTGGTTTACGTTCACCAAATCGGATGAAATTATAACACAAACATAGTATACCGGTTTAAAACAATCTAAAATTAACATTAAGATCTTTTTGTTAAATGATTACCGTTGTAGGTACCTAGTTATTTACCTATGTCCGTGCAAACATTTGTTTGCACGGACATAGTTCATAAATTTAAAAAAATCCTTTACTTATTTACAATATCGAAATTTTCAGTAAGTAGCTTATTTAAAAAGTTAACATATCGATGTAAAACAGATCAAAAATTATAGCCGGACCTTCAATGAACGTCAGCTTATTACGATTTTCAATCATTTCTCTAAGTACCTAGTCCTAGGTATTTAATATTTGTAACGCAAATTGATGGTATGGGTACGACATATAGGTAATACCTACTTAGTAAGTAAAAAAAATGTAACAAAACAAATACGCACTAACACACCCGCATGATTCGGCGTAAACATAGAGCCGTGATGCGTCGGCTAGAGAGCTGGTGAGTGACGGCGAGGTTTCACTGGTGGCAGCGGCGGTGCGCGCCGCGCTGCAGCCGCGAGCGTCACTAGGAGTGACGCTTCATTAGCGACCAGGAATGTCATTTAGTCCATGGACGGTGCACGTCAAGTTTTTGCGTCAAATAAAACATACGCGTCGCGATGCGTCGCTACGCGCAAAACCATTTACCTCTACTATTTTTTTTCTTTATCGTCACTATTGACAGGTGAAAATTGCCGTCCGATTCATTACAGTCGCGAGGCCTAAAACGGTAAACAGATCAAATATTTCTGCTATCGAACGTTTAATACGCTCATATACGGAAATTTTGTAGTAAACATGCTTTACTCGACAGCCTTTTTAAGTTTTTGCGTTGGTTTAATTGTGTTTGTGTCGTTAATGGGCACAAATAACTGCAATTCTTTAAATTTGTTTGTATTTAAAAAGTTTTATCATCGTCCAATCAAACATAATTGATGTATCACCTTGGTTTTAAGACTTGTTTCCTGCCTAACGCCTACTGAGTTACAACTAAATAGTATTTAGTAAATAATTTACTTGACCTCTTAAAATGCAACAGATAAGAAAATGTAACATCTATCGGTAACTACGTAATATCAAAAGAAATATTTAAAAAATAAAGAAGAAACTACTTAAAAGAAATATTTAAAAACTAAAGAACTATAGAAACTAAAATAAAATTTAAATAATTATATCTATTATGAAATTAACCTCGCATTAATTAGAATGGTAATGAATGGTATTGAAAGGACTAGCGTCCCTTTAAACGTATAAGATCATTCTTTCATTGATTTAAAATGTTCAATCCTGTAATCAAAAGTAGAAAAAAATTTCGCTTTATATAAATTTAAATTTATAAAGAGACATTTTTAAAGAGAAATTTTTAAAGAGACGTTTTTAAAGTTAAAAATTACGATAACTTACTAGGTAAGTACACAAAGTAAAATAATTTCCAACAGTTTATAAAAATAAAAATAGAGGAACTAAGAATCAATATTTTCATTTAGGCTAAAAGAAAGATACAAAACGAACTATCAAACCTACATGAAAATAACGCAAATAACTGTATTTTATAACAGTAACACCTGTGTTATTCATATGTTAACAAAATAAATAATTTGCAGTAACGTGACGGCTTATACGATAAATATTTCCAATATCAATAAAAACTTGACGCAGGTAGTTGTGAATACGCCACTAAATCTTTGATTAATCGCCGAGGCAACAAAAAATTTGTCTTTTGACTGTGTTTGAAAATGTGTCCTGAGATCTCTTTTGGAGTTATCGAACGAGTCCATGAGTGTTTCGGATAAAAATTATCACATCGCAGTAAAACTTATAGCTACAAGTGTGTTCTTCTCCTTGAGCGGCCGTAAACATTTCAACGTGTATTTGCGTGCGGAATGCGCGGCCGGCGCTAGTATGTGCCTAATGGACATGTTAACCTGACTGTAATTGGTTTAGCATTGAATTACGCTT
>DWQL01000482.1:0-15033 GCA_018231265.1 Noctuana haematospila | reverse complement strand
TAAATGAAATTGTAGAGGGACATGATCACCGCAAGGAAGGTATAGCGCAAAATTAAAAGGTCAAGTTGTTAATTATTTACTTCATGACGTTAACAAAATAAAAGTGATTATATTACCAATAAGAAACTATTTAGCTAAGATAAATGTCTTGGTACAGCAAATAAATCTGCCAGAATATTTCTAGCTTCCTTGATTTGGTCTTAAATTTACTGAGCACATTTAATTACTCCAATGTGTAACATACGATTAGGCGTCACATGTGGTTACTATCATAATGCTGCAATATATTATTATAATTTACTCGTATTATTATAACAATGACTTTATTACATGTGAATTAAAATGAACTATAACCATTTATTTTTATGTCAAAGGTACGTAATGCCAAAACCACAATGCCAAAAAATAAGGCGCTTAAGGTTTAAACAGTATCAACAATTCAATAATTCGAAGTGTCCCCAAATCCGCGAATTTGTGAAACCGTCAATTTTGAAGAAAATCCAAAGTAACTATTTAATCAATATAAAAGGCGGAATGCCTCTCTTTAACGAGCGGAAAAGGAATTTAATCTCTCCTTTGAACGAAGTAAAGACCGAAAAAAGACAATAAGTGTAAGTTCTGGGACGGCTGCGGGGTCTAAAAGACTGCCTGTTATAATGAATAAACCTTTTCCTTTAGTATTATAAAATCGTAAGTAAGCGACTATAAAATAAGAACACAATAAATAAGAGATGCTAATTATGCTAAAGCATGTGATAAGAAACGGCAAGCCAAAAGACCGTGACTATAAAAAAGATGTCAGTGACAGAAACAATGTAGGTATGAGAGTGAAATTGCATAAAATGACAGCAGTAAGTGACAAGACATGACATGCAAATGGCCATACAATCTATGCTTCATGTCTATATCCACTAGTAGAAGACCAATTTTAACGTTTAAGACACAAAATCAAACAACATTTAATAATAATCTTCCTTGATAAAAGAGATGATACCGACAAAAAAAAGGAACACGAAATAGTGTTTAATAAAGCATTTACGAAAGTTAAGATTGAAGCAAAATGAGAGAGTAATCTCATATTAGGTCCATTCGAGTGAAGCTAAACTAAATTGCTTACTGGTCTTGTTTTGGGTTCATATTACTTACGAGCCGAAAATAAGACACTCAATCATACTCAGCTAGGCCTCTTTAAGTAAGTTGTCGATTACAGAGCCCGTCATTATAAATCAA
Organism: Noctuana haematospila; assembly: GCA_018231265.1. Lineage (NCBI taxonomy): Eukaryota > Metazoa > Arthropoda > Insecta > Lepidoptera > Hesperiidae > Noctuana > Noctuana haematospila. The sequence continues at coordinate 13,803 of DWQL01000482.1, read as the reverse complement.
AACTCCCGACAACCTTCAAAGTCCTCGCATTGATCGCAGTCTTCCAGTTCCAGCGCACCCAGTCAAAATACCACAAAGAATAATAAATCATAGACATTAAATAAACAGCTCGACCTCCAGATAAATGTTTATCACGCTTACATTTCAAGTCGTGAAAGTTCGACCAAAGGAAAGCAAGGCTTTCTTTCTTTTTTTATGAATCTTCAAAAAGTTATACGTCTGAAAAACTAAGAAGCTAAGAAATTACTTTATCAAGTAGAGTTAGATAAATAGTAAGAAAAAATAAGTATGATGTTGACTATTAAAATAGTAAGGGAGCCCACGGCGCTAAGTGTGGATTTACTCGAGTGTCGTAAGGACTTATTGGATTTTAAAGATTAGATGGTAAGAAGTATAAAGGATATGACTTTTTACTGGTGGGACAATATTTTTTGCGTTTTTACCCGCTTCAAAAAGTAGTAGATTCTATATTCGGATGAATGTATTTTTGCCTATTTCATGTGTGTTTACCGTTATCGTTTAATTTAGATTTTTACGATTCTTTTATAATTATGAAAGGCTTTGTTATGAATTTGGTCCAATAGAAAAATAATGACGATCTAACCTTGGATTTCGGAGATAAAGCACTGAAGATTAAAACCAATTTCAATTCAATCGTTATTGAAGAAAATTGCTTCTAGTAGCTGTTCTTTTGTAAAGCAATTACACAGACGACTATGCCAGGATCATGATAGGTCACTTTGGTGACGTCCAGGTCTGTGACCAGATTTAAATTTGACCGACAGAACTTCGCATCGGATGATGGTAATCGAATTATGGTTGAAGATTAGTCTTACGAGCTATAGGCATTTGGATAGAATACTTTTTGCAACACAATGATGACAATGACGGTCGAATTTCGACCGACTAGCGAGCTTTAATACCCCTACCTTGTAAGCATTTAGCTACATGTGTAAATAATACAATAACCATTATACAATTCCAAATTATAAAGGGCACACAATCTAAACAAACATCCATAATATTAGTCACACGTCCCAGTCGTTAGCGCGGGATTAATCGTGTACAAACGCCACTAATTAACCACAACTAATTGCGACATCTAATAACTTGTTCAAACATCATTATCTTGAGACACAACCGCAAGTTGTCAGCGCGTGTGTAGCCGTAATGTGTGTGTGTGTGTGATTTTCATAGCATGAAATTGACATAGGTAACTCGTGTTACGAAAAAAACCGACTTCAAAGTTGTCGCGCAGTTTGTTTGCGACTTCATAACTTTCGACTGGGTTAACGGATTGCGATGATACTTTTTTTATTTGACATCTGGTGTTTTCCGTTTGATCCCATTTCAATTTGGTCTAGTTCTGACAATGGCATCCATGAGAAAATGTAAGTTTTTAAATTTGTATCAAGTATGTATGTGCGCGACAATTTTGAAGTCAGTTGTATTTGTAACGCGATTTATAATTATGTCCAATTAAATTCTGTATCAAAGTCGTTTCTATGTTGTAAAAGCTAAAAATCATACTTTTTTATTGCATTAGAAAAACAAATGAGCATTATACCAAAAATTTTACTCAGCACTTCAAACATCAAACAAGTAGCTTTAACCATGAGAATATTAAGCATCAAATCGAAGGATTTCGCTATCACACTTAATTAACGGGTCCATGTTCAAACTTCGTCCTATCTAACGTCATAATTCGCTCTGATACCCGAATCAGTGGACTTTATTACCACGGGTTAGGGCTTACATTTGCATGAGCGGCAATTCATTGGGCAGTGAGCTGAGTGAGTCAGGGTTATTATGACGTATGGGCGAATCTCATTGCTTGGGTGAGATTAGGCGGAATGGAGGTTAAGTCTTCGAGGGAGTAAATGTTGAAGCTATTAAAATTTGAAATTTAAGTAGATAGTTAGGCTCTTCCAGTTGTTCGTCTTTATTAAGATGAATTTGGACTGGAATTCCACATTTAATTATAATCATTGAATCCTATGAAGCAGAAGCGCCCTGGTAGTTTGGATTGCAAGCGATCTAACTGTAAAGCAACCTCGGACGCGGTTGGTATTCGGATGGGTGACCGGTAGTGGCAAATTTCATGCGGGCTTCCGTGCTTCGGAGGCCATGTTAACGGTCCCGGTTGTTATCGATAGATAGCAGTCGTTAAAATCAATCCGCATTAGAGCATTAGTGGAGTAAGCCTTCAGGCCTTCCCTGGTCGTGGGGAGAGAGCCGTGTCTAGCAGTTGAACATAAAAAGAGTTGAAGGCAATGAATCCCACAAACTAAATCTAACCTCTGCTATGGGAAAAGGCTTTTCCATATAATAGTACTTTGTACTAAAGTACCTTTCAGTAGTTGATCTGTTTTCGTTACTGTTCTCAATCTACATGATGAGATCCGGACTTTTTGCTTTCGACGCAAAATAATCATCTTCCTTCAAATCTTGTACGAGAGAGATATAATTTATAACCTCTCCGTTATTGTAACCCCCCGCTTTAAGGGCTTTACAGGGTTTGCAGGAAAATCATGGGTTTCAATTGAATTACGGATTGTTGACAGTTTTGCCTCTTAACGTTATTCAATTTTGTTCATTTATCTTACTTTCATTGCTTTATATAGGTATAGCCTCAGGTTTATTTTGAAATTATTTATCACCAAATTCTTTTATGGGGGAACTTACAAATAGGACCTCGTGTACCAAACGAGCAAGCAGGCCACCTGATGTTAAGTAGTCACAGCAACCCATGGACATCCACGTCCAACCCCAAATAGGAGAGTCCTCCTATCTGAGATCATACGTGGAGGCGTTGCTACTCACGAGGACTAAGATGGTCACCGGCAGCAACCCCCCCCCCAACCGAAACACAAGTAGGTACTTGTCACAAGACTTGCTTCACGGTGGGTTATGAGGACAACGGTGGTACCACCCGGGGCGAGCTCTGTAAGCTCTACCACCTACACCTACAAAAGTCATTCTATAATTATCTGATTACATACTCTTGAATTACTTCTAAGTTCAGTTTGAAGTCGATTAAAATTTTTTCTTAAATCTTTTTTTTAAATTATGTAGTGAAAACAAGAAGTATAATAAAGTACACAGTCCGTTCAATTATCGATGCCAATAAGCCGAACCTTATCTAAATAGTTGAGGAAACTGAATTCCCCCGACGACGCATGTATGTAATTTGGTTACCTCATTTCGTCCATTACGGAAGAAAGGGGACGAAACGATCTGTGCACTGGTCGTTTGCTCAGCAAATATCGACCAAACAGCCATGCCACTCTCGGATCCCAATCTCGGCTAGATGTCCTGACTCACCATGAGTTTGACAGCGATATTGTTATGTCAACTAGGCTAGGCTAGAAACCTAGAAAACATAGATGCTACATTAAAGATCCAGCTCAGGGATTTCTAATCTCTCGTAGATGGTATGCTTTTCCTGCGTTTTGAAAGCCATAAAAAGTGCTCTTTTCATCGAGAAGTTAAATTTTAAATCTATGTTTTGCTAACTATCCTACTCGCACCAATGGGATTTGTAATGCTAATAAATGAAATTTCTTTTTTCTAAATCGACTTAAAAATATATATAAAAAATAATTTTATTGAACAAACCACTAGACCAACAGTTTTAGATGTTTTTCACCTTCATACCCGCACCCTCACTTCTATATTGCACTAACATTTACATCGCTAATCGTAAACGGTCGAACAAGACTCTTGTCGGTATAATCCAAGCAATTTTCGACCTTACAGATGGAACGTCAGATAGAGTGAAATAGATTTTCGGGTGCACATTGGAGAGAATGTGTCCGAATTAGCTCCCACTCAGAATGTGGGGTTTAGCCGTGGAAAAATGTCGACGTCCTCAAATCGTAAAGGTGGGTAGGTAATGGCACCTTTTATACAAATATCTTAAAGGATGTAAAGAAACTAACTTTATGTAGTCTTGTGTATATAAAAAATGAACATAAAGGCTATAATCGTAAGGGTGAAGAAAGGTGAAAGTTATCCCAGAAACTCGATTGAACCAAAAGGTAATGCTCGTCCAAACTTCTGGGATTACTCGTACAACGTGAAATGGTGGCCTGAAGGCCCAACATGCAACTAATAAGCAAATGGAATATACCGAAAAGTTTAATATATTCAAGTGTGAAATATCAGTGGTCAGTCACTCATTGCTACACTCAGTTTGCTACAGATGGCCACAGCTCCTCCTCATATGGTAGTAGGAATATGAAATTCTTTTATCGAATAGATTGTAAATTATTTTCTTTGGTCTGACATCAAAATTATGCTCCAGATTCTATAAACCCTTCTATCGTACGAAATGCAATTAAACGTCAAGCAAATATGAGACATATTACATGGCAATTACGTCCAAAACAAACAAAAGACGGTCTGTTTGTGAAGGTAGGCGTGCATAAATCCAACTACAACACAAGATGAACTTGTGGTCACTTTGAAACTAGCATTAGCATTACCAGTATCAGCGTGCCGCTTTGGCACCTATTTCGACGACATTATGCATGTAATAGCGTGAAGTGTGTGAACGGAACTTCCCTTTGTAGTTGTGTCTATTTATATTTGTGGGCGTGAATATTTATAATGAACTTAGATTTTCCTCTCAAATAGGAGCATTTAAGCCTTATTGTATCGCCTGGTAAGAGTTGGTGTACTTCTCATGCCTTTCGAGAACTTAATAGTTAATTGTCAGACATACAGGTTTGTTACAATATTTTCTATTATTAAATTATTAGTTATTAAATTAATTTAACATACATAAATAGAAAAAATTAGAAACACGTGCGGTAGGAATTGAAACTGAACCCAAAGGAACAAAAGGCCAAAATTTAACAACTTTGTCATTATTCTTCTTGCAACTTTAATAATTGCAAATTTTAGTAGATAGAACTATAAAGCGTTATGAAATCATAATATTTTTGGCTACATAAAAACATTGAGAGCTCAATGAAATACAATGCTATAAAATTTTACGTGGCTTCTGATTTTATCTGTATAAACCGCAATTCCACTAACCTATTGAATTGCTCAATTGGATTGTTCCGATTGCATGGATCTATCGGCATAGATATTTCAATGCGTTAACATTTTTTTATTTTGGATTTTGGGCTGTGTGCTGCAAAAGGTCTAAAACTTTAAACTCAATCCTACGAAAACTGGACCTGAATATATCTTTTCTAAGATTTGTCTTTATATGTAAATAGGCGAAGATGAAAAATTTCAGTATCATTCAGATTAGACGTGTTAAAGTTGACTCGGAGAAAAAGAAAGACACTAATGAAAGTGTACGTAGGTAGACCGAATGGTGCCCGTGGGGCAACCTTGGTACTACTATCCTGTGGTACCGCTTCCGTTCTGAAGAGGCCATAAAGGACCTGAAGCGACTCAATATTACCAACAAGCAGGAAATTGCTCAGGACAAAGTGAAATGACGTCGCCTTGTGTCGGAGGCCAAGATACGCATTGGGTCGATGAAGAGTGAGTATTGCTTGGCAGTACCTACAAGTTATTGATAGACATGAGGGCCCTCAATCAATGACCGCACGAGGGATACGAGTACGCTTGCAATTTACTAATGTAACATTGAATACAGTATGACTGATTAAGGCATAATAATATGGTATCCAATCAGAATAAACCTTTCAATATAAAGTTTACTTTTAGCGTCGGTAAATTCCTTACTGGCAAGGCTTAATTGAGCGTCATTATAGAAATGGAGTTATTTTTAAAAAAATGCTTTTGGAAATGTATCTTAATTGGTGACAAGTAATATTGTTGATTTAGGAAATCTTTATTTGCCAGTAAGCTAAGCGTCTTCACGCTTAAGCGCGTGATGATCTAGGAGTAAAATAGCGTTGGGAAAATAACACTTTTTTGGGAATGTAATTACTTTAAAATCTTGCCTACTCGCTTTATAGAAACCCTTGAAACTACATAGTCTAAACATAGCTATAGAGGCGAGGCAGAAGTTGCAATCAAGTGGCAACCGCACCAGACGCTCTTTATTGGCAATTACGGTGTTTGTGTCCGTCCGATTGTAAATTTTACACTTTATCATGATTTTAAATTGTTCGCAAGTAAGTTTTGAATAGATACTTAGACGAGCAATTGTATTATCTCAAATGACGTAAAATCATGATTAATAAATTTTAAACACAACACTATACGTATTTTAAGTGTTAAATGTTGTCCACCAAATTTTATTTTGTGTTTATTTTATCATTTAGTGGATATTTTCATGTTTTTCCAGAAATCCCCATTAGGTTGCTTTTCTTTATTTTTTTCTTTATTAAATCTTACTTTCTAGGAGTCTTTAATTGTGTGGTTGAAAAAATGTATCCATTATTTAAGGTGACGAAACCTTACGTACTTTCACACAGCATCTAAAAACAGGTTAGTCCGAACACCCAACACCCAACAATAACTCAACAGCGCAAATAACGGTTATGGATTTTGGGCGGTGTTGACACAATCGGCTAGCAAAACATCCCCAGATTCAAATTCCGATTGTACAAAAAATTGTGTGTCGATAGTTTTTGCTCGTGCTGTGGCATGAGCCGCAGCTTGGTTAGCCAACAGCTGGAGAGGAATTGATTGTGGTATAATATACATGGTAAATGGTAAATACACATGGTTTTACATCTTTGATTTTCATTTATAAGGTGAAAAGATTGTGTGACATGTTTGAAATATTTACTAATATTATTCTTACGGTTTCCTAAATAGAACGGGTTTTAAATAGAAAGTCGCGAGTTAAAATCACAGCCCTTACGTTTAGATAATGGATTTTTATTACCTTCCTTTTATTTATTTTAAGTGTAATAGTAAATTATCTTACTTATATTGCTTGTCTTATGTACTTGTGTGGTCTTCAATATAGAACTTTCAGTCTCGCTGTGAATCGAACTCAGGATTCTCCGAATGGACTAACGGCAATGATAGCAAGTACCTACATCATACGGATCGTATTTTTCATATTATTATATTAAAGCTTGCTTCCCTCGATTTATTTCCTCTTAATAGCGAATAAGGATGAAATAAAACAAATATTCCTTACAGTAGTCAAACAAGATTCACCTGTCTCTCGAGAGCGAAGCAAAACAAAGCGGTATGCGATCCCAAAACATTCACTAAGTTATTTCTCAAAGTTGGCCTCGAGAAATCTTGGCGTCGCTTCGTCTCGGGGGATTGGTGTCCGGAAACAATATGTCTGTCGTGACACTGGCACCTGCTCGAGACCTGGCGGCCTTTGCCACTGATATCCTATTGCTTGCGTGATAAAGTTCCTTTGGAACAGATGTTTTTGGTATCTAACCACTACGAGTAACATTTAATTTTGTTGAATAAAAAATTATTGAAACTAAGTTCAATAATAACTATCAAATAAATAACTGCACTCATTTTGCAAAAACAATAATAACTTAAGGCATTACCAAATGGCCAAAAGATAATTAGCCAATTGGCAAAAACTATGTAATATGTTCCAACCAACATTGTTATTGTCATATTGTCATGGTATTGTCATAAGTCACATACATACAAACTGCATGTCAAATAGCTGTCAAGCTCTACTTGACCATTTTCTTTCTCTATTTGTTGCAGGTGGTGTCTGGTCTCTCCGGAATCTGTCCATCTCAGTTCCTCGGGCAGTAATGTCAGGAGAAGGGCAGTCTGCTGTTCTTCGATGCTCATATGACTTGGAGGGTGCTGCACTGTACTCCATCCGGTGGTACCGCTCGGAGATCGAGTTCTATAGATACGTTCCCAGAGAAATGCCGCCGACAATGGTGTTTACGTTGCCCGGAACTTCTGTTGATGTGAGTATATTTTATTTATATATTATGCCTTCAACCCTTTTTATGTCCCACTGCTGGACACGGGTCTCTCCCCACAATCAGGAAAGGTCTAATCCATCAGAAGCATATATCCACCATGCTGATCCAATTCGGATTGGTGAAGATTTATATATATATATATATATATATATATATTTAGTGGAAAATTATAACCGACAGTGGCATGTTATAAGATAGCTCTGAAGGAAGGAATCAAAAATCATTTGAATGTTCAACATCAATTAGTTGAAGGCTAATTACATATCTAATTTGAGTCGAACAGTCAAGCGTGAACCTAAAACTGACATAATTATATCTACGAGAATTCTATGGAATGACCTATGAGAATCCAATGGAACCGTGAACTATTTTACGAGTAGCTAATCATCGTCGTCTACTCTTAAAACAATATATAAATACAGTAAAGTGGGGTATTACAGCAGCAGTAATAAACATGACAATTTTGTTATTCACATAAAAGCAGTAATTATAAAACAGTTTTTTGCTCTGAAACATTAAGAAACACGAGGCTAGTTATAAACAAAGAACAACATTTTCCTAAGTTCTGAGACAAGACAAAACCCTCTTGTGACACAATGAGTCAAGGCTAAGATCTTGCGAAGACTCGTTTTGACATTTGTTGTAGCTAACGCATTAATTTGTTTGTGTCACGTTGGACTTAACATAAACCTGGTATGAAAGAATTTTAAACATCTGCATGCATCATCATCATTGTTGACCCATTATTGTTTGGTAGACTTCACATGATTTTCAATAACGTTATGGTAAAACTCTCAGGCTTGCAGGTTTTCACATACCATCCGGATCGGTAACACAGCTGAAACTCAACCTAAACTGAAACGCAAACTGGATTTCTTTCAGTCATAAGAATGGTGGTGGTACCTCCCCAGGCGAATTATACAGATTCTACCACTTTTGTTCTCAGTATCTCAAATATTCATACTAGATGAAACGGTCATGATTAACAGGAATTTAAAAGATGTTTCTTTTATCCAGTTGGCACAATCGGATCACCAGCAGGTAAGGATCGTGAACCTGAACCGGCGGCTCAGCGGAGAGTACTCCTGCGAAGTGTCTGCTGATGCACCGCTCTTCCACACGGATATACGGTCGGCACCGCTCACTGTTATCGGTACGTATAACTTGGATTTACTAGAACATTTCTGGATTTTATCTCCTGAAAGATCCACACATTACTACTTTACCGTCACCTATTATTTTGGCTGAGCCAATTATGAGAGAAAAGTAATTATTAGAGTGTTTGAGAAGAAAGGTTTGACATCTGCACAGAAATTTTGTAATTAAAGACTATCTTAGTTTACCAGGAGTACTTAGAAATTAAACTTTCTGAGTTAACTGTACCTTTAAAATTTTACAGAAAAATACACCGTAAATATTAATACATACACTCGATCTTGATGGGATCAAACAAACTTTTAAATACTTTCTATTATTCTATTCTATATCTATTAATTAATTTCTGGTATTCGTTATATGCGGTATAACCTTCGATATCATAGTAAATCACACAAAATTAATTAGTTTCACCGGAATTTGTTTTTGCCGTTTTCCCCATAAAATTACGAGGCATAGGTACTTTGAAAATAAATTTTTTATCCGTATTTGCACGAAATCATGAGATTTATATTCCCAAAAGTTTTAATTAAAAAAAATGTAAATAGAAATTGGAACATTATGATTTTGACAATTAATAGTAATGAAATAGTCACCATTTGAATTGACAGATCCCTGTTGGCGGACAGCATAGCGTCGGTGACACTAGGATCTCTCCAAATAACATTTGGCCAGTCTTACCAAACTTTAGTTACGTGTACGAAACTAGATTTTCATCAAAACGTTGAAAAGGCTCTGCTTAGCGAACTTCAGCTAAACTTCTTCCTCACGATACCGACTCAAAGTTGTACTTTTAAATAAATATTTCCATCTCTTTACCGGGAATCTAATTTAAAGTTTTCTTAAAGCTTTTGATTAAAGCCGCTTTAAAAGGCAAACTAGGAGTCTTGTATTATACAAGATCAATGATGCCCTTAATTTATTCCAAGTTTTGTTTCCTCGAATTTGTTGGCTTACACGTGGCTTGGCTACCGAGAAGTATGGCTTACACGTGCTCACCATATTTACCATCGTACAAAGACTTGTTTGAAGAAAAAGTATTAAAATCGTCTTCATTATACTTATTGACTCTATAGCGCCATTGATTATAAGAGTAAAACTTTTAGACATAAATTATAATCATCGCAAAATTAGACGCAAATGGGTCACACTTGGATTCCGTTCAAGTTATCGTCGCGGTACTTAGCGTACGAGTATGTGCCAAAACTCCGTTTATTACTGCCGTCAATACTTCGTTGGCAATTTGCTATAATTTTTCATCTACATAGTAAAGTTTGAAATAATTATATCTTCATAGTCACTCTGAATAGGTTTAACTTTCTGGAAATAAGTAATATTATTTTGTTCCTTCTTATCATTTAAATTTACATCATTTTTAAAGAGCATAATTTTTTTGTCACGTGGTAATCTAAGGTACCCGGACATAAAAGGAGGTAATACCGGGTTATGTAGGCCTCAGCACAGTCGCCCTACTCAAGGTCATCTATAAATATTGCTTCTCCAGAGGGATGACTGCATTACCGAAAGTCAACAAAACACAATCGCTGAGTATTTAAATTTGTTTTACATCGTAACATTTGTCAAAACTCTCGATGACATCAGTATAGCAGTTGTAGGTACTTGAACTAAATTTAAATCCTGTATACTCGCTTTATTTACAATACCTCGTTTGTTATTATGAAAATGTTAAAATATTTATTCTTTTTAACAGGATTAATAAATACCTGCTATCATAGCTGCACTATCCGCAAAAGGTCCCCGCTCGGCCGCAGTTGTAATAATTTAAACTGCTTTAACCGCAACGCTGATTTTGTTAAACACATGCTTGAATGCATCAACGGGTTTTATTATAATGTGGTGTGCATTTTGGTTGGATTCGAAAATAATCCCCATTTTTAACACATTCCCTGAAAATTCTGATGATATAATATTTTAATTCGACTAAAGGACATTACCACTTTTTGCAGAAATAGGTGTTTCATGTGTTAAATGGCTTGAGTTAAGCGGTGACCCTTGTTCTGATTAGTTCTGATATAAATGGCTGCTCCATTCTTAGAGCAATGCCGTGGTATCTACTACTACACGAATAACGGGACATATTATTACAATTTACTGTACCAATTCAGAAAGTTGCATGTGTTACAATACGAGTTCAATAGTTGCAATAAAGTACTTAGTTATTTTTACGGAAAAAGTAGCAAACGGGCACGCAGGGCTGCGAGTCTGCTATGTTATTACCTACAATTATTACCCGATTATGGCTTCTTAATGGCCTCGTAATGGAATTGCTTTGGAATTACGTTTACGTGAATTTACGTCATTACACAAATATTAAGCAATCATTTTGTCATGCCAGATCCACCTTTCCGAGCGCCTCATCTCACCGTATCCAGGCCGAGTTACGCAAGAGGTGACGTCATCCAGGCAAACTGCTCCGTCGATGAAGCGTATCCAGCACCCAACATCACCTGGATTCTGGACAGCACGAAGGTAAGAACTAGATAGTGATGAGACAAAAGTTCACGAAATTTTGTTAACTAGAGGTGAAAGTAAAAATAATTGCATTTATCTAAAATGAAGCAAAATGCTTAATTATAATTACTGATCCTTTTGGCACCAATTATACCTGACAGTTACAATATAACCTAATATTTATTAGGCACCAAGAAATACCAAAAACAACTAAGTAATTCTCAAATACGATATCGCTGGGGAACTAGTAAATAGATTGAAGTTAGGAAATCACAACAAGACCGGACAGGAGCAAGTTGCAGAAACTGCAAAGTAACTCCCAAAGGACATTGCACAATATTAGTTTTCAAATTAACTTGTAACTAGCGAATGTTTGTTAATAGCTCACTGTGGTTAGTAAACTCTAGCGTGCATCTTTGGTAGTCTGTAACTCTGTAATAATCAATCTGTAATAATACATGAAGTAGGTATTATTACAGATTTACTCTCAAATATAAAAATTATTTAAACTTCCACTACATTGCGTTGCCTGGAGGACTTTAAGTGTCATTTGAGAGCTCTTCTTATTATCTTCCAAGATTAAAAAGCAAATTGTTGTAGAAGGAATTAAAAGAAGAAATTATAATACTATTATTAATAGCATCGTAAAGTTAAATGGAATAATAGTAATTTAAATCATTGTCAGAATTGCCAGACAACGTATTTTAGATAATACAGATCCGTCCTGTGCAGCACATCTTTCAGCAGACTAACAAGGTTGCCCTCGGGATGTTGATAAACAGATTGCTGTCAGAGAATCACAAGAAGCGAGAATAGCAAGCTAGAGTCTTTCCCTAAGGCTTCTGATAATATTTTGAAGCCATTCAATTTTATTGGAAAGGAAGTACCTGTTAATAAATAAATAATCTGTGTAAGTAAATAGAAAAACATGAATACAAAATGAAATTATTCATAATAATAATAATTAAATTTTAGGTGTAGGTGTAGTTACAGGTAGTTTTTCATAAATAATTTTATTTTATGCTTATATGTATGTGATATTTTTAACAATTTATAGGCAAGAAAAAATGTACAGCGAAACAATTGTAACAGTCCTATAAAATTTATAAGCTGGTGGTAGTACGTGAAGGCAAAATGTTCTTACAAAAATTATATTAGAAATCATAAGAAGTGCAACCATAAACAATACAAAAGTAATTAGCGGAGTTACAAGCTACAAGCCAGTACAAATTGGCCTTACTACTTTATTCTTGATAAAGTAGTAAGGCCGTCCCTTGACAATACATCCAGATGAAACCGCAGAAATTTAATCGGAAAAAGTACATTTAATGCTAAGATTAAATCTTAAAGCTACATAAATGCTAAGCTAAGTAATCAAAATGTATGTAGGATAGAAAAAAACTTGAATTTAGATTTTTTAAACCTAAATGACCTGGACGTGCACGGGTTTGAACCTGAAATGATATAGTTGGAGTGGTAGACCAGACTACATCGGTAATTACAGCTAAAATAATGAAGGCCATTATACAGTTGTTTAGCATGTTCACTGAAAATAGGTTTCAACAAAACTTCGTCTCGTCAAGGGAAATTTAAAGTTTTCAAAATGGAAGCATCGTAACGAGTTGCCTTAAATCCTTTGTCATGAAACAAATTGGGGTTCTTAATTTGCATTCGATATCCGTCGACGAATTCACTGCTTTGCCAGTGATTGCAAAACCGAAACCTCCTCATAACTGAACACAAGCCAATGGACAAAGCGATGCTAATTGGAGGATGTTCCAAAAGAAATAAAAATCTATGATTGCTACTCATTGTTAGGGACGAGTCGAGATGACCCATGAAGCATGGATTTCGAGTGAATCTTTTGTAAAATCCCACAGGATAATTCAAAAAAATCATTTCTTGTAGAATAGTTAGATGATATTACTCTCACTACAAAACTTATAGTTTTTGTTTAAATAATTATTACCACTTGAATATAAATTATGGGTTTATTTTAATTTGTTTATCTTTACATTACCTATAGCCAATTATTTTTAGTGACATTTAACCTTTACTTAAAGCTATCAATTAAAAAATTGCTTTAGATTGTTACTCAAGATTTAAGCCTGACCTCTTCGTGATACGATCTGTTAGAAAATATATTGATTCAGTAAATAAATTAAACTGCTTATAAGACTGCAGTGCTATCTAGTGTGGGTTATAATAATAAAGCATTTTGCCATAACAACCCTTGTCCGATACTTCAGTCAGTGTGTTTTTAATAGTAGGCCATTTCAAACTCAGTAGCAATAAAACCATTCTTAGTGACGGA
>DWQL01000481.1:0-15033 GCA_018231265.1 Noctuana haematospila | reverse complement strand
CCTAAACGACTGGACTGATTTTGATGAAATTTGTTGTGTGTGTTCAAGGGGACTTGAGAATGGTTTAGATTCACAATGTAGTCCGTGGGAAAAGGTTTTTTTAGTTGCAAACGAAGTCGCGGGCACAAACTAGTATAATATAAGTAACTGATAAGCATACGTCCTTAATGTATAATGTAATATGTGGATAACTTTTATTGGCCCAATATCATGTGACATATCCTAATATAATTTACAATTGTTGTTATACCTAGTAAATAAATAAAATAAACAATAAACTATAACTCTCTTTATGATTTTAAAATAATGTAATGTATTGAATGTGATATACGACTTGCAGAGAACTACGCGGCGGCGCACACGCCGCAGCTGCACTGCCTGCTGGGGCTGTACGCCATGTCCATGAACTGCATGGAGGCCGCCGAGTCGCAGTTCCACACCGCCATACACGTACGTATTTACGATACATTTACAGATGATTTAAATGATTAATTTAGATTTCTGCTCCCGCTTGGTCTGGGTATTTCTTGTATTTGTTTTTGCATGCTAAGTCTATGGCGTTTGTGAAGTGTGAAGACGTTTGTGTGAGCACAAAACGGTGTGTGGGGAAAATTTTTTTTGAAGCGTAGCAACGCAACGTTAAGCTTTGTATCTGTGTATTGATTTTTTTGATTGAATTTAGACAAGTTTTTTTTTTTACAGATGTCACAAGAAAGAGATCTATGCATATTTGCGAAGTTAAATCTGGCAATTGTTTACTTACGAGTACGAAGGGACGACGACCTTACTCAGCTCATGGAACAGGTATGTATAAGGATACCTAATGATGCTAAGGTATTTAACCCATGATAAACCTTACTGACTTTTATATAAGCCAAGTGCGGGTTGGTGAACTTTACAAGCCCTTGAGAACAGTTATGGAGAATTTTCGGGCATGCAGGTTTTTGTTACTATGTTTTTCTTCACTGGTACACTATGGGATGCTAATCGAGAATGAAAACTTGAATATTGCAGGTAAGGCCCGAAGCGTTACCTGCGTACGCGCATGGGTTGCGAGCGGCCTCGTACTACGTCTTAGGACTCCAAGCTTTCTTTCAAGCGCGGTACAACGAAGCGAAGTAAGAAATATTTGTTTACAATCCGATGTGAAATCTCTTAAGGAGAGTAAGTCAGCTTTCAGTGGCACTCTAAGTAAGAATTTATAGTGATTATATATATATAGCTTGTTTTTATGAAATCAAATGGTCAATGCCTAAAATAAGGAATTCTGATCTTACTTACAATAACCCATATTCTAATACCTCTTTTAAAGTTTCCAATCCGTGCCTAATTTTCTGACAATTTATTATGAAATATAGAATAGTTTTATACATCATACACAATAATAATAAATAAGAACTATTTCATTTGTTCTATTTTATGGAGTGTTATCTTTCATACTTCTATTAACAATCCATCATCCATTTTAATTATACTTACATCCATCCTTAACCCAATCACACAAAGAGTCGATAACAAAAAAAAAAAAAGATTAAACTTCAGAGCTTATATTATATTATATTTTAAACAAAAAAAATCTTTTTCAGGCGGTACCTTCGAGAAACATTAAAGATGGCGAATGCGGAAGACCTGAACAGGCTAACATCCTGTTCGCTAGTTCTGCTGGGTCACATATTTCTGTCGATTAATAACTCGCGCGAGAGTATGAACATGGTGACGCCGGCCATGCAGCTCGCTAGCAAGATCCCCGACGTACACGTGCAACTCTGGGCCTCAGCTATATTGAAAGGTTTGTTAGAGCACTTTATATTTAAGAACTAACTGCGCCACGCGGTTTCACCCGCGTTAAGAATAGTAACCGTAATGCTTGATAGCCTATGAATGTAGCTATCGTACACAAAAAGAATTTTTCGAAGCAGTCCAGTAGTTTCGGAGCCTATTTAATACAAACACACAAACAATCAAATCTACGTATCAATATTTGATTTTCGACCCTTTTTGATTTGATTTTAGGCCATTCTATGTTTTCTTACCACAAATGATTTTGTGTTTCGATCATTTTATCTTATATCTACTTATATTGACTGATTGATTGATTGCAAAACAACAAAGATTTTTTTCTACCTCATGAACAACATTTAGTACACATATTTTGAAACTGCTCAAGTTTATTAAGTTGCTTCTAAGTTAGATCTAGAAAGCAAACCTTTGCTATTATATATTGCGATATCCGCCTGTCGTACATATTTAACCAATAATCAACAAATAAGCAATTCTATGGCTTCCAGATCTGTACAGGCTATCGAGCGACTCGGATCGCGAAAACGAGGCGTACCAAATGCACTGCAACTTCTCACAAGCACTGCTCAAGGACCACTTCCAGGTAAATATAAACATTTACTGTTTCTAAACATATGTAATTTATATACATATTTACTATGTCGTAGCCCGTCGCCTCCGATTTTATCGAAAAGGAACAAATAGAGGGAAGTGTCATATATTGTTTCTGTTCAAACATATAGTTTGAAGTAGCCATGCTTGTTTCCGTTGTAGAAGAGTACAGAGCATTTCCTGTCATCTTTTCTCTCTTTCTATTCTGTGGATGTGTTCAAACGTGTATTGTCTTGTTAGTAGAATACATAGTTGTATACTTTCAGGCGACGCAGATGCCGCAGCACGCGCTCATCCACTGGACGTCGGGCGCGCCCCCCGCCACCCCCGCGCTGCCCGCGCCGCCGCCACACCACCCCGCCTAGCACCCGCCCCTCGCCCCGCACTCGCCAGGCTGTGCGGCCCCACCCTCCACTGCCTCCACCGAAGCGGCTCCCTCTCTACCCGGTTGTTTGTTGCCGATGTCGTGTCTATTTGACTGTTCGACATCAACCTCACGGCTAATGGACTATAAGCCACCGGTTTCGCGTTCATCTGATAGTTCCGAGCGGTCGTCGCCGAACTCTCACATCCCGTCCTACTTGCCTCCCGGAGCGGTATCACCGGACGATGCTTTGCCAGTGACTACATCACCAGAATCGTATTGCCAGTCGTGGCTTCCGCTGGCCTCGCCGCCGACGGATACTCTGCCCGATACGTGGCCACTAGATGATATAATGTCGCCCCTGCCTACACCGTCAGACAACGTATCGCCAATAGCTACGCCGGACACTAGCTCCCCAGCAACTCCTCCGGATGTATCACCATCGAGTTCAGCTTAAGTTAAGTGAAACTGGAAATAGAACTGTGTTAAAAAATATTGATATGTCTATAGAATTTGTATAAAAGTCTTTATCAAAGCAAACACTTAACGTATATATAAAAAAATGTGCTTACAAGACATAACGGTGAAGTGTTACAATAGTATTTTTTAATAAGTACTAAAATAGACTGAGCCGAGCGGCTAGGGAGTGCAATAATAATAAAATACGTGTTAATATTACTAGCGATCAGCAATATACTTGAATAACTAATTAAGGTTTACGACACAAATAGGGCTGGAATTTTATTTCCTGAATTAAACATTCATTTCAGCACTGTTATTATTGGACAACACCGATGGACGGATTCCAAGTGATAACTGCCTTTATGAAAATATAGTTTCATGATAAAACCCTAATAATGACAAAAATAATGTAAAATGTGTTAGTGTTAATGTGTTCAGTGGTGTAAATTGTATATACTCGTGCATAGGGCGCATTCTTAAGAGGTAAGTAATCTATTTTGTTACTAACATGAGTATAACTGTTTAAATATATTATCGGGGATAAATTATTTGAGGTGACCATCTCAGTCCTGATGAGTATCAACACCTTCACATATGAACTCAGATACGATTTCTCCTATTTGAGGCTGGATGTGGATGCCCATGGGCTGCAGTGACCACTGAACATCAGGGAGGAATGATCTGTATGTTTGCTGTGAATAATTGATTCACTGTAGCAAAATGGTGCACTAGCGGTACATACTGGTTACATAATTATATCATTGTAGTATTTATAACATGTTTTACGAAAAAGGGGGCAATCCTTATAATAATTATCATTTGGCTGGTGTTAGGTTATTAGCTCCCATGGCTCACTTGCGGAAATCTCATGAATTAGAGGCCTGGGTATCGTATCTTGATTTTGTTTAAAAAGGACAACTGAAATGATAATCAAACATTTTAACATATAAATTGCCTTACATTACTGTCAGCTGTCATGGCTAGTGTTAATCGATAGAAGAAATATTAAATGTACATCAAATGAAAATATATAAATTAATATGTATGTGAAACTACAGAATTGTTTCTTAATGTAACATTCGTTGTTAATGCTTGCTATTCGGTGATCAAAATGCTGATCTTTATAATGTACGATTGCTTGGTGTATTTGAAAGCTGTACGGATGTTTTATTTATTCAATAAAATTAATATTGACAATAAAATCATATCACGCTCAACTGTTGGGGAATCCCCTAGGTGCATGTAACGATTAATCTTAGAGGTTTGATGTAATTTTTTGTTTGTTTACATATACCGATGACATGACTGAAGAAAAATTATATTGTTAGTTATTTGATTTGTGTGTATAACGAGCCATTTACAAAAAGTACCTATGTGTGGAGTTCGTACCAAACAGGCAATATGACTGATGTTCTTATGTGTGAAATTAATTGTATAATAGCGATCTCAGCATCATCACATTTAATGCAAACGAAGTTGCAATGTAGATAATTAGAATACAAATTTGCTATATTTAATTATAAACTTGTTATAAACCCATAATACTGAATTAGTCTCTTTAATGGCAATTGTAGTCTACAGTAACGCGTTTTTCTATAGTCCATGTTTTTAATTCAGCGCTTGATGATGTATCTATAGCCTCGTCTGCACTAGGGAAAACATTCTTGATACGTTAACGTGTATTGAGCACATGTATTTGAACTGGCAACTTTTACCAATATTTTGTGCCGACGAAGTTTTATTTTTTTTTTCTCATATTTACGTTTTCTTTTCCTATTATGACTTTATTCTTAAACATCCATCGTACAAAGTAATTTCCCAGAAAAACATGCTTTCAACCCTTTTTATGTCCTACTACTGGGCATGGGGTCTACCCACAACCAGGAAGGCCTGGAGCATATTCCACCACGCTGCTCACCAAAAAAATATTGTAGCAGTCAAATTTTATCGCTGTTGTAGTCTGCAATTAAGCTTGCATTAACATTTTATTTTAATATTTCACGTAACGGGTCAATTTCATACTGACTTATGTTGGTATAATGTAAATATTCACTGTGGCAGCAGATGTCAAGAAAACCATTCATTAAAAAGCTATCATACTAGATGTTGTAGCCTATACAACATTTACGTGTATTGATGGCCGATAGCAAATTGTTATTTATTCAACAGGTTATCAAAATTTCCTTCATGAGGTTTTGGGGCCATTCTGCAAGTCACGTTTATTAAATTGCAATTCATTTGTAAATGTAATAGTTCATTCAGGTAAGCATGTTAATGTTATCATTTTATTTTGTGTGATTCTGTAAATTATATACAAATTCAAATAACAAAGTTGTTCGCTAAATTCAAAGGACTGATATAATAATTGTAAATACATATGTGTCAAATGTGAACTTGGGAAAAGAACAAAGACGTCTCATATTTATTATTAATAATGTAATTATTTTTATTTCTTAGTAATTTGTTAGTGGAGGAGTGAACGAAGTTGTTGACATTTTGTCTGGTTGATTAATTTTAATTTCGTGGACATTTCAATGGATGGATCTGTTTTCTTTGAATAATTAGATTCGTCACAATAGTTGTTAAACTCTTTTCCATGATAATATTATTTTTATATGTTAGTGTAGGTAGGGAATGACTGTTTCTGTTGATTGTTGAGGATCCATCTGTTGGAAGGGTTCTCATAGTTTAATACTGACCTACATCTCGCGACCGAGAAACTAATTGTTAATTAACAAGTATAAAATTGTACACATTTTTATTTAGATTAAATGCAGATGTGACAGTGTGATGTGGCCTTAACGACTGGGGTGTACATTAACTGTTGTTAATATGTAAATAAAAGTTGAATTATTGTAAATAATAAAATTATAAAATATATGTTTTTTGCTATATTTTCTTTGTCTTTTTATTTAAGTGAACTATTTTCATTTTGGCTGGTTTAATAGTGTCAAATCACATCAATCACAAAAACTACCTCAAACGTTAATAACATAAAAAAACTATACAATTATAAAGTTATAGAAAGTTTAATTGCTTTTACTATTTCAAGTAGAATTATTTTAAATCTTGTAATTCCCAATCTTTTTCAATTTTTGCTTTATTTTTCCGACATTTCAATTAAAATTACATGAATATTCGCTGCATATAGAGAATTCACCTCCTGCAGGTTGCGAGTAATGCCTAGGGTCAGGTGCGAGGTTGTTTTTCCGATAGAAGGTGTCTCGCAGGATGGCGCAGCGACCGCGGTTCATGTCACGGGCGCGAACCCGTGATTGTTTCTGTTGCCAGCCGTAGTCCCAGTTTGTAGCTAAGCGGAAGTAGAATCTGAAATATTTTTGTGTACAATAATTTGTATTGTAACACTCATGGTTCCTCATAAAAACAATAGTTTCAGGTCAATTGTAGTATGCATTGATAATTTTTTGTGTGCAATAACACAAAGCCGGCGTAAATAACAGATTTCAATCAATAAAAAAAATCCTCTTGAACAACAATATGTCTATTATACATCATAGTTTTATAAATTCTATGGAAGCTTCCTTGATATTTCAAGTACTACGGTACTTAATTTTAATTTATAGGCGTTTTATAATATTTAAAAAATCCTACGTGGAACAACTCCAGATCTCGTTAGTAGGATATTACCTATATTCCTGAAAAACAGTTTCAATTATGGCTTCGAGAGATTAGGTCTTTAAAAACAGAAAGATGTAGTTAAGTCTTAACACTCTTAAGTTATTTGACTTACTTATCCTCAGGAGCTTTTTTGTACCGAGCTTTAAGATAACACTCGGCTGCACCTTTTTCGGTGCTACCGTACAATAAGTTTAAAATTTGTGGTTCTATTGGCTTCATCAAACTATCATCTTCAAAGGGCACTACGTGGCGTAGAGGCACTGGATTCGCTACTGCTACTGGTTCATCTAATTTCTAAAAATAATACGTAATTATTTAAATAGGTCCCTACTCTATTTGACTTGTGGTGCGAGGTATTTGAGTTGTTTTAATATCATGCCTAATATTAATATCACCTACTTGCATAAGCTCCTGACCAAGCGCTATAGACGCATCAATTTCTCTAACTTGTTTCTCTTTGGATGCCTGGAGTACTTTCATCAGGTACTCTTGGTACCACATGCGATTGCGGCGGTCTGTCCTTTTCCATGCGTCTGCGCAGAATGCATGCGACATTTTGTGAAAAAAATGTGATTAAATAACTGGAATTTAGGACTAATTTTTATAACTTTTTAGTATCTAGGTACTGTATTAAGTTTATTTACTTTGAATTTGACATGAAATAAGTCAAATTTATTTGATGATTTGAATACATACTTCTGATTTATTTTTCCATTATCTATGTATTTTTTTTTCTGATTTAAATCTATGGTAGGTATATGTACTGCAAGTTTTGTTAAACTTTTCTGTTGAAGAATAACATTTTACCACGAAATATAATGTTCAGCAATATTAATTTAAATAAAAACGATATTAAATTTAAAAATCTTTTACTCAAATAAATACAACTAAAAATATAAACTTATATGTACCTTGAGGTCTCTTAAAATTTACAAAATTCATTTTGGAATGATTTCTATATACAATCTTATACAAAATAGTGTTTACCTTAAAGAATAAAGCATTTGCATAACACTAAAATTAAATACTTAAATTAAATGATAAAGTGGCCCTCATACAGCATATTTTGTTTCAAAGAAACAGATTTTTGTCTTTGAAAAGTTAGCTGCCCATAAAGGCCCATAACCTATAATAACGGTTTTGGTAATAATAGAGGTATATTTATATTGGTCTAATTCTGACTCTGAGATCGTCCTGTTTTCCTGCCCATGACAGGACTGCCACCCATCTGCCGCAATAAACCACGCAAACCTCGGGCTTCGCGTAACCCACTTTCCAGCTGTTCATTTGGTACTGCACAGAAGTCATCAACCAGCGGCAAGGGTCCAGTAAGGCGCTCCGAATGTTGTGCCAGGCGAGACTGGTGGCCAATTGGTGATGTCTTCTCTGTAGGCTGTTGTGTCTGGAAATTAAAGTATTTTTATTAATAATGATACTGTGCACTATGGACTCCGAAATATAAACCAAGCTTTGATGCAGAGCTTCAGTTGGGAGTTCATTATATACTATTATTATACGTGGCCTTTCATAATTATACAGTGTTATGAAATAGTTATATTACATGTGTTTTTTTAACAAAAACTTAAAATAAGTTATAAACTTACTTTCCCTCTCAGAGTAGAGATTTCGTCCTGTAACCGTTTGACGAGAGCAGCATCACTCTCGTAGCTAGTGAGAGTTGGCTGTGGCATGCATTGGAACACTGTTGCCAGTAGGTTGTGGAGAGATACCAACACACTATCCTGCCATGCTCTGGTGTAGTACAGGCTGAATGTGGGGTTTTCTTCTGGTTTTTGTATGTATGGTAGCACTGAAAATCATATTTATAAATAATGTTTTTTATATTTCAACTCATTGCACAGCTTTCCAGTAAAGTTGCTGATGTTCACATCAGACTTTGTTAATAGGGGGGCAGATAAATTAGAGTGGTAGTAAAACAAAAAATTAATTATGATGGCTATGAGTTTTTTTGTTAGCTTACTGAACCAGTCCCTCCACTCATTTTGCCCCTGTAGCTCTGGAAGCATTTTCGAGAGAAAGTCAGAGACCTTTTCATTTCTCACCCCACCAGTGCTCTGAGACGCTGTCACTAGGTAAAGCTTGTACAGGCTGTATTCTATTTTACGAACAGCTGCAAAATGTAAAAAGACTACATTTAGATTTTCTATGAATGTAAGATAATAATGTAACTCTGTCTCTGAATCTGTGGAGTGCCTTAGTATTTCAGAACAAGACAAGCCCAGTTGTGTGGGTGTTTTTTTTTCTCCATTCACAGTAATAGGTGCGTTCTGTGGTAAACGTTCTGTTGGTTTACCAACAGAACGTATATAAAATTAAAATTACATGACTGTACCACCTCTGCACAGAATATAACCCTCTCATTTTAACCACTGCTACAAGTGATATTTTAGTTTGGATGTGAAGCAACCCTCAGAACTTTATGAACTGAACGGTTAAGCCTAAACAGGATCATATCTAATATAGAAACTAGAACAAAAACTTTCTCCAACTTGTATAGTATCATGTAGCTAACAGTAATATTAATCATACCAGGTTGCACGTGAATCTCTAATTTAGAGAACACTAAGCTGTCTAAATGAGACCAGTATTCCTTTAATCCATTTAGGTCTGAAACGTTGATAAAATGCAAAATTTGATCAACAATCTTGTCCACTCTGAAACCTTTGTCCTTATCGGCTTTTAAATCTGTATCAAAGGCTTTTACGGTCGATGTAAAACCCCTAAATAATAAGTATTCTCGCACCAAATCATCAACAAATTGGACATGGGCCATGCTTCCAAATAGCAATATAATTTAAAAAAAATTTAATAATGAAAACAAAAAAGTTGGTTATACTAGTAATTTGATTTTGACAGTAAAATTGACATGACACAAGTGACATTTGGTGACATGACATTTTATCGACTTCCTGGAGTTTTTTTTTCCTTCGTGGCGATGGCGTTGTCACGCTCAGCCAAATATAAGTGAAAGCGGGGAAACATAATAATTTTCAAAGGTCATAAACGGAAAAACGGAATTACTTTCTGGAATTAATTTATGTACCTAAAACAAATATTTAACATTAAAACAAATGGTTCTGGAATTTAATAGATTGTTACAAATAAAATTGCTTTTTTACACGACAGATTCAGAAAACTAGTTAGCATAGCTTAGCATAAACTTTAATCCATAAACAAGACGAGTATGAAAATACAGTCACTCTTGCAAAAGTCACTAGTGTGTGATTGCCTTTAGATACTACCAACATACCAACCAATAATCAAAATGTCATCTTTGTCAATGGACAATGATTGACTTGACATTTAGTTGGTTAACTGTCAATAGCTTGCAATCAGCTGTCGATTTATTGCAATAATCTGGTTTTAGTTATTTAACAACCAGCAAGTAGCAAATAGCAAGATGAGCGGTCGAGTGGGTGTGGTTTGAGTGTTTTCCTGTTAAGAAAGCGATCAAGGTGGTGGTGTTGGGCGGAGGCTTGTGCGGATGGCGGGCGGGCTCGGGTGAGGGCGGGCGCGGCGCCCCGGGCGCGCAGGCATGCAGCGGCATGTCGGAGGCTGCGGGCACCTCGCGCGGCCTCCGTGTCTACAAGATCGTGGTGCTGGGCGACGGTGGCGTCGGCAAGTCCGCCGTTACGCTTCAGTTCGTCAGCCACAGCTTTTTGGATTACCATGACCCCACCATAGGTACTAGGCTAAAGAACCTTGACTATATGACTGGCCTTGATTAGATTGTAATGTATGTAGATCAAAGTCTTTCAAATCATAATGCTTCTTTATTTTGTATGTACATTATAGAATTTTACATTAGGTTGTTTTTTAATTTCTTAAATTACTATAGATGAGTGTGGACTTCCAACTTGGTATCAATATGTGTTTTCTCAAAAATTTTAAGAACAGTAATATAGATAGATCTGGGAATTTTTATTATGAATTTATTTTTTTGTTTAGAATTATATGAAATTATTGGACTATTGAAATCTCACCAGTTAGTTTCTGAAAGGCCTTCTATTAGATCCTTCTATTTTTTTTATATTACAGAGGACTCATACCAACAACAAGCTGTGATTGATGGAGAGCCTGCCCTGTTGGACATATTGGACACAGCTGGTCAGGTAAAAATATCTTTTATTCATCTTAATTTTTAGTTTAATCAGGAACTAGGCAGGCACTGTAGATAAAATTAAAAAGTATGTTTTTTTTTATTTTCGCAAGTTAGTCAGTAAAGTACTTTGTCATTCATTTCCTTATTATCAATGACAATAATCTATCATTAAATAGATACAGACAAGTTTATGGAGAGCCCTAATAATGGTAAAATGTATCCATTAACAGTTTCTCATTTGACTGGCTAGCTAACTACCCTGTTACCAGGTGGAGTTCACAGCTATGAGGGAGCAGTACATGAGGTGTGGAGAGGGCTTTGTGCTGTGCTACTCCGTGACGGACCGGCGTTCGTTCCGCGCCGCCGCGGAGTACCGGCGCCTGTTGGCGCAGGCGAGGCCGTCTGAGCGACTCCCTCTCGTTCTCGTTGGGAATAAACTGGACTTGGCGCCGCGGTACCGGCAGGTATAATAAATCGTTGCATTACTAGCCCAACTCCTAAACACGGATCTCCTCTCAGATATTAGAAGAATTGAGGCCATAGTTGTGTTATGCAGCAGTAGTATGTGTATCAAGCATTATGTATTGTAGTTGATAGTGTTCATACATAATGAGAATTTGAATAGAAAGCCATCAATATTATTTAAATAAAGAAGAATAAAAGAAATCTTCATAACCGTCAATCTCTCTTAGTAATAATTTACTTGACTAGGTACCTTCTTCCAGGTAACCACAGATGAGGGGAAGGCTCTAGCAACTCAACTCGGCTGTCCGTTCTTCGAAACGTCGGCGGCGTTGCGCCATTTTGTCGATGATGCCTTCCACGCGCTGGTTAGAGAAATACGGCGGCTTGAGAGGCAAAGACAGGTATGGATGTACTTTTTATAAATTAAACTTTTTAGTTATATTTTTTCTAGTTGAAAGAGGAAGTTTTGGAACTGGATACAGGAGTCTTTTAATGTATGTCTGCTGTTGTAAAGATGAAATTAATATCTATTTCTATTTCTAAATTAATTATCTTCTTAATGTGATTGAACTGTCAAATATTTGTGATTGACAACTGTTCAGTGTTGCTATTTTAAAATTCCCACGTAAATGGGAACGGATTTTTCATGCCACTTGATTTTCTTGCATTCCAGGCTTCGATCCTCGGCACGGGTATATCCACGAGTGGCGGGCGTCGTCGCTGGCGTCGCTTACGGAGTATATTCGCGCTGGTGTTCCGCCGACGGCGTCGCCATCATTCCGCTCCGTGACCGCACGCCGCGTCCGCCGCTGCGTTACTGAACCAAGGTCTCTCATGTTTTTTTTAATATTCCTACTGTCTATAATTTATTAGATATTACTTTTAAATCCTCAACGTTTTAAGGAGACAAGAATGCCGCGAAGAGGACGCAAGTCTCAATATATGGCTATTTTGTTAGATTTTAACATGAATATGTACAAGGGGAAGTAATTTATTCTCTTGTTATGCAAATTTTGAGTTAATACTTAGAAGTACATAATATATGTTTCTGAAAATTCAACTAATTTCGTTAGTAATTTGTATTTGTATCAAGAAATGTATGGTAATGAGTATCATGAATAAGTACTGACATACCTGAACCCTGAGGAAAATCAGGTGGGAAGCCCAAAAGCCATGCAGCTCTTTATCTTAATATAAACCATTGATCTGGGCTATCAATGCGTCCATAAACTAATTTAAAATTGTTTAAAATTTATATACATTTGTTAAAACCAATTTGGTTTTATAATATTACGTTAAACGTAAATCGCCAGCTATGTTTTATATGCATTTTTATAGTATATCGTGTTTAAAAACAGTAAGTTATAAATTAAAATATGTTTTAATTTTAAATTGTCTACGAGAGACCTTGTGAATGAAAAGTGAGTGAACGAATGAATGAAAGTACACTATATAGGATGTAGACTGGTTTGTCTCACCTTCCACTACCTCAAGTTGATGCTTTTTATAGTTTACTTGTGTTATAATAGCGGGTTTTGTCTTTAACTGTTAAATCCTTATTGCTAGATATAAGGTACCATAGGAGGTTAAATGTGTTGGTGTCGAACATTAATTCTAGACAGTAAAGGTAAATATTACCATTTAGGTTTTACAAGTCTTTTCTTCCTTAATTTACATATACCATACCCTTATATACAAGTAGTATACTCGTATTAGTGACCTAGCTAAAAAGTTATGGTGAACACTTAAATCAAATGTTCGCTAGTTTATGAATTTTATTTACCTTACTGAGAATCCTCACTTCATCGGTACCCTCAAGGTTCATTTATAAATAATTGTGACATCCAACAAAATTTGTGAAATATATTATTCACAATAATTGTTAGATATACTTAACTTATACTTACGTTCTACCTGAGATCATTTGTAAGGACTCAGATAATATATGCCTCGTATTTAAATTTAATTACTTCAACACATATTATCCTTCTACGGTAGTCATTTAAAATGTTGCCACTGTCAAAGAGGTCTTCATAATACAATTTGTATATAGATAATATATCTATTCTTATATTGGAATTATATATGTCTTCTACCTCATAGTAACAAGAAAAACATTTGGCTTCCCAATATGACCAAAGTAAAAATAATGTATTGTAGTACCTAATTAACAGCACTAACGTTTATTAATTCTTGAAATCTATGGATAAAAAAGTCAAAAATATTTCAAGCATACACTCGATCCAATTCGCATTGGAATAGCTTGGTGGAATATGCTCCAGGCCTTCTCCGTTTATGGGGAGCGATCCGTGCCCAACAGTGGGACATAAAAGAAGGGTTGAAGGCAATACACTACTTGATTATCGATCTTAACACTTAGTTTGTCGATCCAAATGTATTTCTTGTCTATACCTCAAGCTTCCTAGAAAACCCCTTCCTTGTGATGATCCGAATAAGGCCTATATTATTTACATAATTGTACTACGTATCTGTGTACTTAATGTTTGTTAGTTAATATTGTATGAAGAAGCAATAATATTTAAATATTAATTATTACAATATTTACAGAACATTTTACCTTTAAATTGTTTTCACTCTTATTGACCAAGTTTTCTATGCAAGCATTTCCAGGGTTATTTATCTTAAATACAATTATACATTATTTAATATCAATATGATAAAAATGTCCGAGTTTTCATTTTTATTATAATTGTGATCCTTAATTTTAATCCTCTTAAACCGTAATGCAATTCATTAGTAAAATAGGTTAGTAGGTTAAGGTTAACAGTTGCTTGTTAAGTATAATGCCAAGTTATTATCCTATTTTAGGATTGAAGCTTAGTAAATATGGAAGTGTACTCTTATCAGTGTTGCCAGTAGCATTTTTAATATTCTGAATTAAACCTCAGTGTCTCACACACATTAATGGACACAAATAAAGACGAATAACAACGATAAAGTAGGGAAAATTAATAACATTAAATGAAATGTGAGAGTAACTTTTCCATATTTGTTTTGTTTCGTGTTATAAGTGAGTTATAGGCCTCAAGTAATGCGTTATAGATGTCTTCCGCCGAGGAACCCAGTAAAGCAATAAATATTTGTAGGAAATTTTTTAGCGTTCGAAGTTATATTATAATATTGAAATTTTATGTCTTTATTGTTTGATGATTTTAAATGTTTAAGCTTGTATTTATCACTATTATAATACGGATTCATTAGTAGATGTGCAAAATATTAGAAGTAGTGAAGCTGATGTGCATAATAATAGGTGTGGTGATTGCATTAGTCACATTGTAGAACCCCATTATATTTATAATATATATAGTTTACTGTGTATTAAGAAACCATCATAATAAATATATTGACTGTCAACGACCAATAAATAAAATAATAAAAGCATAAAAAGTACATTTGTCTTACTGTCTATCGCAGAAGTACATTAAGGTAAAATTATTTTCATTTAATTGTCATTTACAGTGTCATATTGCTTATTACTATCAAATTCAAATTCAAAATTTTTTATTCATCATAAGGTACACGTATACACTGGATGAACGTCAAATAATTCGGTACATCGGCTTTAGGC
>DWQL01000480.1:0-15049 GCA_018231265.1 Noctuana haematospila | reverse complement strand
TGGATGTAGATGTCCATGGGCGGCAGCGACCACTTAACACCAGGTGGGCTGCATGCTCGTCTGCTGCTTCATATTATAAAAAAAAAAAAAAAACTAGTTAAAATTATTTTCACGGTTTATACTTACATTCAGTTTTTGCTTTTACAGCTATCGTCCCTTTATCTTTTTAAGTAGTAATTTGTATTTAGAAGTCATTCTTGATCTTAAATGGATATTGTGGTAAATTTTTTTTAGTTCCTATAAAAGTTATGTACTTATTAAAAATATTTAAAACCTAAATGAACAACAATTAAAGATGCAGGCAAATGATTTTCAATATCACTGCTACCCATAGGCATCCGCGAAAATATTGAACATATCTGATTTTTTAATTTGAATTTGGACATTTACTACAGCCACAATATCTCTTTGCTCCGAGTCCAGAACCAGGTTAATGTCCTATTAGTTTACTCACTAAGTTAGGCAGTCTTTATGTTACTTCTAAACATAAATGCCGGTATAGTGTCGAGCTCGAAGCCGTTATTTATCATACTGTCTGTCCGGTCACGATTTAGGCTCTTGAGTATTGCGCAACGACGGTTACTCCGCCACGCGGGTGGAGCTAACGTTGTGCTTAAGGTCTGAGTATTTGAGCATCGTTGTTATACCTACCTCCATTGTGAACCAACATTGAGTATAGTGTAACGTGGATAGCCTCGCTGGTGTGCATAGCCCCGCTGATAATGTGGGTCGCAAGCGATCTCTTTGTTAAGGAACCACGGGCGCGGTCAGTACTCGGTTGGGTGACCGCTAGTGGCAAATTTCATGCGCGCTTCCGTGCTTCGGAGGGCACGTTCAGTCGGTCCCTGTCGTTATAGATAGATAACAGACGTTTAATCTGATCGGAGGCCCTTTGAGCGGTTTGACAACATTCCGCATTGGACCAGCGTGGTGAGTTATGCTCCAAACCTTCCCCGGCGGCGGGACATAAAAAGGGTTCAAGGCATAACGTGGATGAAATTTCACTACTTAAAACAATTACTACTTATTTTACTATTACATTTAGATCTTTCCTTTGCAATAAAATATTATTATTTTTAAAGGTCAAAGAAATTGAGAGTAAAATGTTATACGAATAGCACACGACCTCTGTAATTATCCAAAGTGCTGACGTTCCAAGTTATATAACCGCTGAGAGGTTCCCAGATGTCTAGGTCACAGAGACCCGAATATCGATCTGAATCTGAACTTGGAACTTGCGTAGTTGTATTCCAAAGACTTTGGTTGATTTATTCAAGAACTACTCCGGAATTGTTCTTATTAATGTTTTATGTTATAGACTTGCATAGATAGAATAGCCAGAAACTGGTGGCAGGAAAAATTTGCCCTTGCAATTATAGATGTGTTAAACCTACCAAAAAAAGGAGGAGGTTCTCAATTCGACAGTATATTTTTATGTTTGTTACCTCATATTATTGATGAGAAAACCATATAAGTATTAAATTTAATAATAAGTATTAAATTTAAGTTCGGGATAACTTTGAAGTCGGTTTTTTTACTGGCTTGACGGTAAATAAAATCAATCAATAGAACAAACCTTTCTTATCCCTTGGGTAAGTTTGATTGTTATACTCGTATCTTATGGTTTGATGGCTATATCTTAGAAGGATTATTTTTACGTTGAGAAATGACGGCTAAACAGCACAGATTCTCAACATTGCGCTTTTTTTCTTTTTTTTCACGTGCCTCATTTTTCAGCGAATACAAAACGTGTGATTTCAATTCAGTTGGGTATTGTGCACGAATAATAAAATGTTGAGTAGACCACAATAGCATTGGAGAAAAAAAGAGTTGCGTAAACTAGTCCATTGGTCGGTGGTTCAATAACTATTTTACTAGATTTCTTTTTAATTCTTAAGTACCTTTCATGTTGGTCTCACTTATGACGATAAAGTTGCAAAATTGTTTTTAAAGTACGTCTCAGTACCGTTGGTACTTTTGCGGTATTCTTAACCGACTTCAAAAAAGGAGGTTACGTCCTAAATATTTCTTAGCCTTGAAAAATGTTAGTTTAAAATGTTTGAGTGTTGTTTCATTTTTATTTTAATAAGTTTAAGTGCTTAATTAGTAACTGTTATAATACCGCAGTTATAAGTGAAATCGTAGGTTAATAATAATAATATTTTAATTGGTTTTTAAACGTTATACCTAATAATACTTAAAACCTTTATTAAAGTTTTAAGAAAAGATTTCATTACTCTATTGTTATTTTTCACAAAAAACTTATAATGGGTGATAAAAATTTAAAAAAAAACTACATTACATGTTAGAACAATAGAATTTTGTACATACCTATATTGGAATGGTAGTTATGTTTGTTTGTAATTCGTATATTTGACTCCAAGCAATTGAATTGGACACAATCAGTATCAGCCGCCAGATACCGTGGATTTTGTAATAAAATTATTATGGCGCAAATCCCATTGTCGTTTATATCACAGATTTCAAGAGCTTGATAAAGCATTTCTGAAATGTTTTTTTTTTCTATTTTTGAGTAATCTTTATTCCAATTTTATCTGTGATCGTGAATCTACTACTCATTAAGAAATTATACCATACTACATGTTTTACTTAATTCACATAATTATCTTTGTGCAAAATTAATGTTCTTACCGCTAGTAGACCTGAATAAATAAAACTAATGAATATTGTACACGAAATACTTGCGGAGCGTAAGCAGCGCGACAGATGGATGTAGAACGTGAAGCGTAGTTTGAGAACCGCTGCGCTCGCTTCAGAACAGACTACAATCTCGCGGAACAGTCCGTCGCAGACATTACTATTGCGCGGTTGCTGCGTGCCGTCGCCAGCAACTTCTAAAGCAGAAACTTAAGAATCTATAACCACATTTCTTCATCTCAAAATAAAAAAAATAAAAATATTTTATGATTTGACGAAAATCGTGTTAGATTATATTATTCAAATAAAAATGATTCTTAATTTAATTAACATAAAAGCGTGAATACATAAACGTGCGGCTTCTTCAACCCTTAGGAGAGTGTAATTGGATTGTGTGCTAAGTCTTTTCTGCACGTGAATGTGCTGTAGAAACTATTTTTGAATAGGTTTTTGAACTGGAACGCTTGCTCTAGTTGTCAAGTGTTTTTTTTATCTCTTCGGTGTTGTGAAGTGACATTTCATCAATGATGGGAGTGTGTGTTACAAACACCTTAGCTATGGATATAAGTCGTAAGTACCAACATTTTAAAGTTTTTTTTACAAAAATTGAAGTATATTCAAAGGTTAATTAAAAGGTACTACCTAATTAGTTCTTTTTTCTTTTCATTTTTTTAATGAAATTGTATGACCTTGATAGAAAACATTACAGTCTCTTGTACATATGTGGTCATTAATTTTATTAAATGGTCTTAATGTTTTTTAATAGTTATTTTAATTAGTCAAGTCACAAGTGCTTCAAACTAAATTAGTTCTTTATGATATGTATTATCATAATTAACCGTATCATGGAAATAGCAGCTGTTTCATGACTAGCTATGAGGGCGACGCGGCTTTAACGTCTCTGGGTGAACTGTACGTACAACCACTGTACCTGGAGTATACTTCACAAGGAGAGCCCGCATGGGCAATACAGCAATGCAATGAACGTCACAAGTAAAGGATAGAGAGTGTGTGGACAATACCCTACGACGTTGAGGAGCATAGTTTGGCCGACCAGCAGGTCTACCATACAATGCACAAACATTTACATTTAAAATTTAATTGTATAGTAATATGTATGTGAATGCTTCCGCAGGTATTTCCAGTGAGTTTGTTATGCTCACGTAGGTATTATGATAATGGCTTGCCAGATTTGTATGAAGTAAGAGGTGGAAAGTAAACTCAGATTATCAGCGTTGATAACCAACGGCGCGACGCCGACGTACAAATCTAGATAAGGAACGCTCACGAGAACGATTACATTATTTTATTATCTACTATTTTTTTAATTTAATTTTTTTTTGCGTTTAAATTGACTTTAATTCTGATAATAAGATTTGATTCCATCTGAATTTGAGGTCATGTTATCTACTTATACGTACGTAAAGTCGGTTACATGTGAAATTTGGAAATTAAAAAAAAATATTCTGGAGAAGAAAAAAATACACCGTGAAACTAAATAGGGAAAAAAAATTAGGCTTCAAGACAAACATTGCAATATTTTCCTAAGTAAGTAACTTGCCAAATTATAAATGAACTTATCATTATTATATTAACGATACCTTACGAATTACGACTCGATAGGTAGGTAGCACGTGTAACGTCACGCGCGACTGGGTTTCTGTATTGCTGCTCGATATTACAAGAAAACGACCTTTTAGCCGCAAACTCTTGCGTCGCGGGTTCTCAGCTTTCATAATATCTCATATAATAAGTGCTAAAGCGCAGGTGATTGTTGTGGTTCAATGAGGTAACTATGATATTGGGGTAATAATCGGATTAGGCGTATTAATGTAATGAGTGAACAATATTATTATACCTACCTATCTAAGATTGTATGTCTGTCTATGCAGTAAATGCAACATGGCGCCGTATAGCGTACATAAAGTTTAAGTATAAATGGTCATTAAAATAATCAATTAAAAAGACCTTCATTATACTCTTGTATCTTTGTTTATATTGCCTGAAATAAATAATAATATTACGTGAAAGGGTCTTTATTAATTTCTGTTAAAGTGGAACGTTATTTTTATGGAAATACTTATAATTTTTAAACAGTATACTTACACACAGTGAATGCGAAGGGAAAAGTATTGGTTCCGGAATGTCAATTTAATACAATGATCACTTTCTCAGTAGCCATCAGTTATAAGGAACCGCGATACTGTTTAAAATCACTTCGATTCGGATCATTAAGTGCCATTTCACAGAGCCATTTCATCAGAAAAGTGAGAACAAATTGGTAAGTAAACTTTCGTTATAGTGGGAATTGTTACATTTATAATGTGATAAGTCGGAGTGGCTGCGGTTTTTTGACCGCATTTTCATTAGCGATTGGTCCAAAATTATCGATAACACGGTACGAGCCTAGCTGTCTTAAGGGGCCGAAGTCAATAATGCCCATCTTTAAACTCATGTTGTATTATTGCAACTTACTGGTATTGCTGTAAGAAGATATTTCTTCTGATCACATCATGTCACCAGTTCTCGATGGTGTTTTGTTTCCTTTTTATAATAAATCTTCCAGGTTACCGGGTCGACTGTATGCTGAAGTTGTGTGTTAAAACTAAAATGTACTTTGAACTATTCTGGCGCTTAATTTTTGAACGATGGTGCCGGATTTTGACGAGATCTCGCTCGTTTTTCTCAGAAAAAGTGTTCGCTGGCCCCGATGTTCATTTTCCGTGTTGGTTTCAATTGAGTACCTACTTGATGATACGAAATTTTGTAAAAGTTTGGGAAAGTGATAGGTTAAAAATTACGATACTCATAGGTTTGGTACTTATGGCGTAGTTACGATACTTATGGCTTTAAAATTTATCCTGTTTTTATTTGTTCATGCATTGGGCAAAAACGATTGAACGCAGTTTGATTAAATTTAGTTTAGCTATAGTAGTAGCTAAAATAGAATTAGACATCATTGTTATATTTTGCAGCTATTCTGACATTAGGAAAAGGGAGAGACAAAATAACTCGTAATAAACCCAAAAAAAGGTACAAACGAAGTATCGACAATCGTCATATTTTCCCATGGTTTTTTTACAATCATCAAGCCAATTTTGTGATAAACCTACCCACCTCAGGATTCATACTTTACCAAATATGGCTCTGAAGATACTTCTGTTGTCGTTGGTTTAGTTTTTGTTTCCAATCGGCGAAGCAGACATATTCTTAGCATGGCATTCATTGCTACCAACCGTAGTCTACAGCAAGTTCTTGAAGAGTTTGTCATTTGTTTGGGATTATTTAAATATCAAAATATTTGTGATTGGTTACGATCGCGAGATGAGTTTTATTATAAAGAGTAATTGTTAAGGTCGCCTGAAAAAATACTTCGTCATATTTTTGGTGTTAATAAAATACACTTTTGCTGTTGTAGTACATAATAGATATGATTAAACTTTTATTGTTTTTAGAAATTGAAAATATGTTGGTGTAATTTTTTTCTTTCGAAACCTAAATAACTGACATGCGGAGAACCAAGAATAAATGAATTACAGGCGTGAAGCACGCGAAGTGATGGTCACGACATAGACCAATGTGCGTTTATATGGCGAGATGACGGTGTGAAATAGTTCTGAATATACACATCTAAATTAGTTCTCAAGATTAAACAAACTTAAGCTTTAAATATTTTTTAATATATTTTTTTTAATATTAAGTAGCTTTTTACTATTGAACATAATATAATAACAGACACTCACAGCCATTTTTAAAGTGGTATAGATTCGTCATTATTATATTTAATTCTAACTGTTTATATATGGCCAAACTTTAACGTAAAGGACTTAAACTTTAAGTAATTAATTAAACTAAAAAATATAAAAGAAATCAAAGCATTAATGATGTTTCGGCAAGCCGTAGTTACCTAAGTTTCTGATTGTATCTAAAATTATTTAATTTGTTATGTACCTCAGAGTCGCACACCCATCAAACTCCGAAAAAAATTAATTCGCTTTAGCATAATATATTACAAAGAAGGTCAAAGTTTTCCAATTTTTTTATTAAATGCTATCGGAACCTTTGATTTATTCTTTTCGTCGTAGATCGTGCAAAAAGTTTCACGCTCCAATATTATGATAATGTTCTATATACAGTTAGTTATAAATTGAGAAATCACGAATATTTACCTCTCGACAAGGTAACTTAGAAAATGGTCCATATTATTTTAATTTAACGATTTAATTTAATGAAGTTTATAAATAATTATTTTCCTTATTAATTTTTGACAGTAACACTAAAGCTAGGATTGCGAAAGTAACTATTAATATTGTTTTCTACTTTGCTAATTTAATGAAGTTTATCTTTAAACTAACTTTTCTACAGAATCTTAATTACATACTCTACGTTATTTGTTCAGTTGTTTTGTGGTTAAAACATGTGCTCTTGTTTAAATGCCTAAGATTGGTAATGGGATCCTGAGTAATAAATAATGGCTTCTCAATTCTTATTCATTCGTTG
This sequence comes from Noctuana haematospila, assembly GCA_018231265.1. NCBI lineage: Eukaryota > Metazoa > Arthropoda > Insecta > Lepidoptera > Hesperiidae > Noctuana > Noctuana haematospila. Next base: position 7,891 of record DWQL01000480.1, on the reverse strand, counting down.
TCAACATTCCTTTTTCTTCAGATAGTGAATAATTGTACATATATATAAATATATATACTTACTTAACAGAACCAGATACATTATTAACAAGTTGATAAAGGTGCGTACCAGAATAGGAAACGAATTTTGTTTTATGACGATTTTATAAATTAAATACTTAAAAAATTACCTTTGCAATTTAAAAAATTTGTTTGTTATAATACCTGTGGTATCACAGACGTAGATTAAAGTAAAATTGAATATGGAATGTACTTACGATGGCATCACATCAGATGTGATAAAATCTCCAATATAGTACAATATTATCGGGTCTCTGCCAACTACGGCTATCTACCCTTGTGCAATAACAAAGGAAAGTGAATGTCTTAACGAATTGTTTACAGCTTAAGTCGTAATCTGTGGTTCAGATATACGAATATTGTAAGGTAACAAATTGTTGCCTTGAGAATTGGAACTTCGCTTCACTTCCAAGGTCGAAGCGAGCTGGCTTCTTTTGTTCAGGCAGAAAGCTTCGCAGGTCAAGGATGTGTCTTCTATTGGCATAAAGCCAGACTTTACAGCTGAAGTCGTAAAATAACGTTATAAATTATGAAGCGTTCAACTGTCAGCCACAGAGCAAGCGCTAGCCGCTTATTATGATCGTTGGCTGAATGCTTTTTAAGTTGATTTGTCTGTGGCAGGGGCAGATCGATCGATTTTTTAAATGTAGGTACCTACCATAATTTTTTTTATTGTAATCAAGTACAATGTACCGACTATGTAAATTGAGTCGGTCAGGTTAATTGCATTAAATTTCAAATCTATAGGAAAATAACAAATATTCGAGTAGGTATGACCTGTATGACCTATTTTATGTAAAGTAAAGGCAAGTTATAGGTATATAGTTATATTGTATATTTAAATAGATATTTATGACAAATATGAAGGTTTTTAACGCACTTACTTGATTGATGTCAAGAGTATCCACCGTCTCTTTATTGTCCATGTCCATGTATAAATAATTGTTTTCCTTATTAACTTTTGGCAGTAAAACTAAAGCTATAAGGATTAAGAAAGTAACAAATAAATATTGTAAGTGTCAATGTTTTTTGTCATACTTTTCTAATTCAATTTCGAATTTGAAATGTCTTGTACCCACTGAAAGTATTTTACGCGATTTTAGAATATTTTAGAATGTGTAATTCCAAATTAGAATTTCAAACACGAATGTTGGTAATTTTTTATCTTCTCAAGTTTCGAAGTAGAAGCTAAGCCAAGGTTACATTCTAGGCCCTTTACTTGCGCCGATTTGAATACAAGTCACGTTTTAATACGGCATTTTGTATGTAATCGTAAATTGAATTATTCAAGACTTACTTCAGTTTCTTTAAAAGATAAAATCCCACCGTATATTAGATAGGTACGAAGTAATTATGATTAATAATAAGAATCCCGCAAATATGCACAAACGAAAAAGAAGAATGCAGCGTTCCATTTTGATTGTGTTTTGTTTTTTCTTCATTCCATCTTTACATTTCCAATTCGTTGGAACAATAAAGCATAAATAAAACATCTTTTTATCATCAACTACGCATTATTAATTATTTCAGACAATCTTATATATACATATTATACACGTACGCAACATATGATGTAAATTACACATAGATATTGCCTACCTTCTGCAGTTTACAATCAAATACTTTAGAGTCAGTTCCAGTAACTCAATAGGTACATCTTTGTTTCAACCCATCACGATTCTCTCGGACGTCCGCGTGTCTCGATTCAATACGGCTCACATGCAAATTTGTGTTGAATTGTTGATTGTCGTCTGTATCAGCAAATAATCGGCGAGAGACTGGCTTCCCACTCCGCTCTGGGCAAGTGATTCTCAACCAGACCGTCCAATCGAATTTATGTAGCTTCTTTCTTACATTTATTTTTTCTGTTTTTCTTTTCTTCTTTCCTACACTTTCGGCTTGGGAAATTGACAATTTCATTCATTGTTCAGCAGTTTAATATATCGTTATAATAATAATTTAATTGCCTCTAATAATATAGCAAATCAGATTATATTTTTATGCTCGTATGCAATATAATTGGCTCGTTTTGATCCACGTTTTACTAATTACATGTTCAATAGAACTTGAAGAAAGATTTCCAATACTCACTACTCAATTATTGTCATTTATTCAAAGTATAAAAAAGTCTGATCAATTGAAGTAAACAATATTTGAGAGGCGCTAACATTGGTAGTGGTTGTGGAAATCAACTTATCTGATCGCTCAAAGAATTACGCTTTAATTACCATTCGGTGATACAGCTGGTTGTAGATACACATGTGATGTTATCGTGTGAAATATGTTAAATTATGTGAAACAGGGAGTTTTTTACATAACACGTTTTTTGTGCCGTCAGCGGTTTACTCGGCACCCGTTTGAATTTACAAACTTTTTTACCATTTTAGTTGAACGTTATTAACGTTGCGTTGTTGTTTTTGTTTATACTTTATTTTGATTTGACAAATTTTTTTGATCGCTTACAAGCAGCAAATGAGCATGAAGGCCAATTGATGTTAAGTTATCACTACAAACATTGGGGATACCCACGTCGAATTTCGGCAGAGGCGTGATACTCATGAGGACTAAGATGGCCGCCTCGAATAACTTGTCTCCGACAGACACCCTCTTCCAGATTTTTTCTGTGTGAAACTCTCGCCAAATTGACCAGCTGTTGAAATAAGAAAAGAATAGTATCTACTATAGAGTCAACTCAATTAGTCAAGGATAATACATAGGCAGATATAGATGTTACATTATTAAAGTCATAAATTCATTTTACGTTAGGTAATCTGATTCTGTATCGCAGAAGATCTTAGACGGTTTAACGTAATACGTTCCGTATACTTAATTATAAGGCGCAAGTTCGTAACGGGATGTAATCCTTCTAATCAAAATAGCGGGTATACACACTGAAGATATTATGCACAACGGCTTAAGCCCTACAGTGCTTGTTCGCGACACGTATCTCTTATGAAAAGGATCGCTATTTTCATTAGAGTTCTAAGGCACAAGCAAGCGAGGGAAGCCTCCCAATAACTTAAAGATTAGTTGGTAGTGTAGACACTGTATGCGCTTACTAGACCTTCTTGGGGTTTTAGCCCTGATAAAATAACAGAAAATCATGTAATATACTATGTAAATGTTTCCGCTGTACAAAAAAGGTGATTTGTATTGAAATTTTATTTTCTCGAACATAATCATGTATGTTATGTATGCATACTTACTTTATTTTGTAATTATTTAACCGTTCTATTTAGCTTCATCAAGTTCAAGTCTTGAGATTGCTTTTTCAACCTCTTTTAAGATGGTCGCCTCAAAAATAGTGTGTCCGGCAACAACCCTCCCCAACCGAAACATAAGCTCTTGCTACAAGACTTGCTTCACGGTGGCTTATGCCCCGGGCGTACTTTGTATGCTCTATCACCTACTATATTTATTCTACGCTCTTTTGACTCTGTTTTACTTTGGCAGGAATGAAATGGTTATAACGTAAGAAAGCGTATAACTTACACCTTGCCTTAAAGGGTATTCAGCTTAAAACGAGCTTAACCATCCTGCATTGTTGCTGATCTCATTATTCTTAATAGAAATCATGAGCGCTTACTTCAACCATTAGTACTTTCAATTTTCGTATTTGGCTTAACCAAATTTTGTTATAAAAGTACAAAATCGATGTTCGCGATTTTTCCATAACAGTATCAGTAAAAATAATCTGAAGAATCAAAGCAAAGACCTTAAAAGAATTTATATTAAGTTTGTATCAAAGTGATTTATTGCAATTGTATTAAAATTCCTATTTACTGTTTGTGATTTACATAAAGTTTCAATGCAAAGAGTCTATGACAAAACATAATGCTAGAAATGCTAGAAACCTGTATATTCATATTTTTTTCTTGAACTTACTGAATCTTTGCACTAATTTGCAGTGAGCGATTAGTATTAATAGTTACTATGACTTCATCTTCATTACTCGTGTCACAGTTAATATAGTATGTATCAATAGAAATTCACTATAGGTATGTATAAGTTATGACTTACGAACAAAATCGTAAAAGCCGATTCAACCAAACTGTACCTAATCCAAAAAGAGGTTAAGCTGTTATTAGAGAAGTAATAATTTAAATTGGATTATTTCTCGGCACATTACGAGAACAACCTAACTCCGGTTATTCTCGACGACACTCAAAACAAACGAAAGTCTGATAAATGTAGCTATTAATCTTCCAAACACTTCTGAGTTTGTCCTTGCGAGATACGCACAGAGATAATTATAAAAAATCTAGATTTACGCAAAGTAGGTATACTTACGCTGTTGGTTATGTCATTCGAGGGAGATTCGCATTTTTTACGCCTTTCACTTGCGAGATATATTTCGCCTCACAATTTCGAGGGTAATAAAATTCTTCGCTAACAAAATTGTTGGACAAAATATTACACAACATTGAAGTTAACTGGAGTTAGGTTGCTTTGAAGTCTGAAATGATTGGTACCTGAAAACTTAGCTTAACAAATAAATCAGTGAGCCTTTATTCCAGCTAAATAAATAGCTGTCTTAGCCGACCTCAAGCTCTGGATTTCTGGTTGTAATCCATGCAAACATCTGAAATAGTCTTCGATGACGAAAAACATAGGAAAGCATGATTGAGAAACCAACGATTTTGGAGCTGGTGAGGTTTACCAACCTGAACTTGACCAAAAACTGGTACTGGGGCAATAATAATCTGCATTAGGGTAGTAATAGGTAATCGATGATTAAAATAATATAAATCTCCCAAGCTTCTTTTTCAGACAACAAAACGTGGTGTACCTACTGCATGCTTTTTTGTCTTTTAATTCTCACTAAATAGTAGAAAGGCGCAGGTCAATTTGGGGCACAGGTAATGAATGGCAACAAGTGGACTGTAACTCTGAAATATTATTATCATATTCCGGCCTTTTCCCTTACCTGTTTTGTTTTTGTTATTTTTTCGTTCCTGTACGTAACGAGCATCCCGTTTCGCGGTTAATTTGAATGCGTGTTTTTGTTAGTAGAATTTGCTTTTGGATTTTTGTCATTTCCTTTTTCGCTGTGACATTTCGTGGCTCGTTCAAGTATATGGGCCCTATTTTTTAACGTCCGTGAAGTTTTCCTTATCAAAATAAAATCATATTTCCGTGTTTTTATATTGTGTCGGAAATTTGTGTGATGGATTGATAAATTGGGCGTCGGTTATAAAGCAAGTACCATGATGAATCATTTTGTCTGTTTAATTTTGAACCTATAATCATTAAGACAAGCTATTACTTAACACACTTATAAATATAAATTTCGTTATTGTGAGCTGTGAAAAGTAATTTCAATGTGAATGGGACCATAGTATACTTCACTTTTTAAGTTCCCAGGTAAGGCCCTGGCGGGTTAAAATGGAAAAACCTTTTTTCCTACTATTTGCACTCTACTTACGTCATCAGAATACGTCCCCCGAAACACAATCTTCCCCTGATAAGGTCAGAATATCAGACGTTCGCTCTAAATGCAAATATTACCGCACCCAGGAGAGGTGTTACTGCTACGGTTTTGAGGTAAAAAAGGACGAAAACACCGCTAAATGGCAAGAAAGCGCTTTTTATGCTGACGAAATTGGGTAGTTAAAGATAAAGAATGGATAGACCGTGCTCTAAGATAAGCTCCGCCGATGTAGTTCAGTTAATACGAAATTGGATGTACAACGTGCTATCTGCCTCATAGAGTTTTTGCGGATAATGTTATAAAAAGGAATTCTGAAAAGCACAGGCGCTTAGATATTGTTATGTTGCGGTAATTCCATATTCTAATTCTCTTAGTTTTTGTTATTATATTCGTGCGGAATACATTTTACAAACAAAAAGGTGTTGGGAAGCGTACTAATATGAATATGAGTACAAAATTTAATTATCGTAAAATTGTATTAGTGTTATGCTAAAGAACCTAAGTATTGCGTTCCATTTAATTAAAAACTCTCAAAGGTAATAATGAATTTACAATTAGACTTCTGCCCGCTACAATTTTTGCTTATCAAAATTATGCGTGTACCTACTTATGTATGCACTTTAAATAATCAGTTCTGACTATGAAAATATTATGGGATGTGTATGTGCCTACACTAGGTGTCAATATATTGCAGTCTTAATTACTTATCTCACGACATTCATCAATTATTAACAACAGTGACTTACAATTGTAAAAGATACTTAGGTACCTATATAAGTAAAAAACAATTAAAAAGATTAATACTTACTACTGATACAAAAGTCTGAACATATTTCCGCTTTTATTTCATTACATAAAAGCTGCAGCTTCTATTCTTTGACATTATTCCAATTATCATACAATCTTCATCAGCAACAGCGAATACGGACGGAGGTGAGCGTTTCCGCAATAGGAAGCGACGCCTCCAGGGAAATGACTGTGTATAAAGAGCATTGAATACTGAATTGATTCTAAAACACTATACCGAATATCCTCGTAACGCTCTACTTTAGCTAGAGCAGGTATCGTAAATAGTGTTACTCTCTATGCAGATAATAATATCAAAGTCGGAATATTAAACTGAATGTTTAACCATTAAATAGGGTAAGTATTGTTACTCGTAGTTCAAAAACGCATAATTATGCGTTTTAGAAAAGAAAGTTTTGCGTGAATATATTTGTTATTTTGTTCTTTAGTCCTTCTTTGTGGAGGTCTCTTGAATAAATTATTTTTTATATCATTTGTCAACTTACTTACTAATTTACGTAATGAAACTAAGTAAAATATCTTTTTATAAAAATTAATCGCCGGTTTCTGAAAGGTTTGTCAAAATTTATTCGACTACCACATTTATGTTAACAGTTTGAGCCAACAACTTGAGTGACTGAAACGTACCATTTTAGACACTCAAAATCCTGTGTTTGAACTCAGGAGACACTTGACAATAAACTTGACTGTTAATTAATAATTTTTGTATTTAGTCACTTAAAAATTTGGATCCACTTAGTAAACATTTACACTGTCATCTTCTCCTTAAGGGCTATCCTTAGAAGTACGAGTATATTTTGTGCGACAACTTTTTTAGCTACAATTTACACACGCATCCATTTCTCAAATGTATGGACAGAACAAAGCGAGTTCATTTCGCGAAACCCGAGAAATAGCTCTGATAAAGCACACCAAGACGTAGTGTAATTGCGCCTTTCGCGCCCAAGCTATATCGTGACTTCTGATAATAGACCCATATATAATATTAATATCCGATGGAGTGAGATAGGAAGGGGAACCAAGGGATGCCTATAAATGTTGTTTATCTGTATCGTCACTTCGCCAGATGAAAATCGCCTCTGTTTCGTTGAAATACTTGACTCAATGAATCCAACAATGAAAAGGCGAAATAAATAGTTCCGTAGCAACAATACAATAGCACTGAAGATGTTGCTTGTTCTCAGTTTTAAACCCGGGAACCAAATATTTCACTGGCGAGGGATCTAGATTATATCATCTTGGAAGAATCACTGGCTTTATCTCGACTATTGAGGGCAAACCACCAGTGAAAAAACAGAAGAAGTAGGTTTAGCATTGTTCTTTAGAATTAGTCTGCTGCTTCTTAGATCCCGTTTTATATATGTATAATATGTAGTTGCAGTTGTATGAAAAATTTTCAAAATCAGTTAAGAATTGACGGAGTTAAAGTGCTACAAACATAAAATATCTTCCTTTTTTAAAGTCGGCTAAAAAAAGGACGAGTTTCGCGATGAATTATAATTTCAGTTTAACAATAAGGGCCTAAGTAAGTGTTACAAATATTTTCAATTGTTAACATAGGTACGTATAGTATGGCTTCACTTTCAGATAGTAT
>DWQL01000479.1:0-15063 GCA_018231265.1 Noctuana haematospila | reverse complement strand
CACACTTGTTGGTTCACACACACTAGCGTCGATATCAGCTGTTTCCACGCGCACATGCGTTCGAGGGCGGCCCACTGAGGGACCGTCCGAACCACTTGGAAATGGTCATTTTCATGTTAAAAAGATATTGGTATGTTGATTTATTATGTAGTAATAATATTAAAAGCGCAACGAACCGTAATTACTTAAAATCGTTACATTTTCGTATTGCGAAACATTGCGTAAAGAATATAATTGACCTTCCATTTCAAAATGTAGGTACGCTGTAAGTTTCCACTCGCACTTGTATCTCTTTAAGTAATAAAACTCTGAGCATTCTCGACGAAGTGAACAAAGTTCAAGAAACGTGCGCGGACACTTACGAGTACGTACTACATTAAGTATAAAATCAATGTTATCGCGTAGGACGGAGCCGCAAACAATTTACTTTCCGTAACTTGTATGCGGCTGTTGTTTAAGTTGAAAATACATTATGGTCTTAACATAATTAACATGACTGAAATGCACGTGCTTATCAGTAAAATACAGTTAAAAACTAGTTTGTCTAGTCAGTCTGGTCATTTATAAGAAATAATTAAATTTTCCTTCTTGTATTTTATAATCCAATTTTTATAAATTGCATTTGAATTTCAGATGAAATATGTATTGGGTAATTTTATTTAATTGAGTCACCTTGCGGCGCACAGCAAACTACATCAACATTTCGTTGTTGCGATGTTAAATTACACACGACGTATACTACGAGTATGTACTAAGAACGATTAACGGATTGCACTTTACACGTTTTCCGCTAACATTGCAATATTATTACATTCGTAAACAAATGTATCGCGCAAGAACATTACATTTATTTATAGACACCTTAATACTTACCTACTTTAATTTGTTCTTTTTTTACATTTATTAAGACTTTACAATTGTTAAGTGAATTATGGTTTGGTTCAGTGCTTGCAGAGCATACAAAAATTTATTAACAAGCAAATAAAGAACATAGATTGCCCTCCGACCCAATGGACTGACGACCTGATAATGGTAGTAGGAAACCGCTGAAATATGGCACTGTACCTACCGGTCGAAGTGCCGCCCAGGTGTACGATGTCCCTGTCACACATTGGTGCACTAATATTGATTACTTTTATCGCCTTGCTGACATTATTATAATGAACTGTATAATTAAAGCAATGTTATTGCACGCAATAAGCCAAAATAAAACTATGATTAAAGATATCTATGAAGCACATCGATTTCATATATTACGAGTATTTAAAATTTTCTTTACCACTTTTACTAATTTAAATTGTTATTGTATTTCTTTTAAAGTACGTGTTCTCGTGTAAAGTGTTCTTCACCTACGACCTCAGTTCAGGGAGACACTCTTGAGCATGCATCAGGGCCGATGTGGCTGTCTGTACATCATTTGGTAGCATTTCCATATTAATTACACATACCATTTAACGGAGGTCGAGCGGCACCCATTAAACCATTGACTTTGAAGTTTGCGAAACATGCCGCTAAGACTTAGAAAAAACAAGGAGGTTCAATTATAGACCGCACATTGAGTACTCGCATGTTTACTTACCGTGATCTTACGACATCCTCGTCTATAAAACCATGAATAACATGAATTTTTATGCTAATGTGATATCACTTCTTAACATTACATGCCTTAAAATACGTACAGGGAAATGTCAATCACGCACTTTTAAAGGTTATCTTATGTGTTATACTTATCTTACCTACTACCAAGACTAGCAACTGTTATAACGCCAAAGTTGAATGAAACCAACATTAATATAAAGTAACAACATATAACTCGATTACCTTAATTGACAAATATCAAAATTTATAAGAAAAGTTAAATTCATCGAATCGCTCTTATATACCCGTATTATAATGTAAAGAATCATAACGTTTATAGTACGAGCTTACCGTACAAATAGTAAAAACTTATTAATTTGCTTTTCTAATGATTGTTTGGGACATAAATGCATCTGATAATTATAATTCTAATCACTGGGTAGGGTAACATACATGGGGCTCGATATGTTACTCGCAGGGTATGATGTAATACTTTCACGAATTGAAAGGCAAAGGGTATCGTGACATCGGATCCGTGCTATGCCGGGAGCGCGACGCGGTGCCGGGGGCTCCTTGTTGTGCAATAACATTATCATTATACATTAGGTTACCCCTCTTTGGACTCTGTTGCAATATTACATTTCTAATAATACTGTGAGCCGTTTATGTGCCGACTTAAACTGTGCCCTCAAATAAACGATTTGAGGTTTAATACCATTTCTTTTCTTGGAATAAATCTTAATCTTCGGCAACACTCAGCAATTGAAATCCATAATCACCGGTACAACCAAAAAATAACAACAATATAATGTATGCTTCGGCTTAAAAATTATTTATATTGTCATGAACAAGATATCGACCGTTAATACTAAGATCCCTCTTGCATCATTTTGTATCTGAGATAGAATCATAGTTTATATAAAAAGGATAAGTTAGACGTTTGGTGGAACAAATTAAGTTTGAGCCATTACAGTCGTATGTCATAACAAAAGAAGATAAAGCCTTCTGAGAGATCCGCACTCATTTGCGTAAGTTTTTCAATGTTTAAATGGAAGTACTCGTAGTTGTAGTTTGTGGGTCATTGTCATAGAAGACATAAAACGCACGTGCAACGGAAATATTATGTACGGGCGGCTCGCTGGTCTTTTGTAAGATTTCAACTATTCATACACTTAGACATTTTTCCTTGTGACGTTCTATGGAAATCAGAAAATAACTAAATTGATATACTAATATAGCATTTTAAGAATAACAAAATTTTCTGCATTCCGGGCAGAACATATTTCTCATTTTTTTAAACAGATTACAGATGTTTTACACAATATCTTCTTGAGTACTGTGACCAATTTGTTTTAGTAAATTATTCACTGTCACGTGTGAAGTGATCATAAAACGTAATAGGCCATAAACTGATCGTGGCATTTAGCGGCTGTCCAGTCCTTTGTTCTGTAAGTGAGCACTTCACAGTAACCGATGACGTATAACCTAATATGAACATTATATTTAGAAAATGAAGCAGCTACCGCAATAACTTAATATCGTTACAGTTTAATTCACTACGTTCTTTATCTGTATTTACCTCACAGACTAATAGACGATTTGATATAATTGTAATATAATCGGAATAATATAAGAATTGTAAATTCGTCCGTACATGGGATTTCGTAGCATGCTGAATTAGAAAGAATTCGTAGCGCGCTACGCGTGTCTACGTGAACATACAAAAGACATCAACGTTCTACTACGCAGTCTATGCATCGTCATAATAACATGTATGTACGTTTTAATTTTAAGGATGCGTAGAGTCTAATATTTTATGTGGATACTTAACCCATTTTTTGTCCTCGATTATATCATAATATTGAAACACATTAACATAATTATGTGATTACAATTTAATTATTTATAGAAACTTTAAAATGTAACTTAAAACGTAAGCGCGACCAGAGCAGCTGAAAGCTGTTAACTGATTCAAGGCCCCTCGACGATGCCGCGAGGCCGCACGATGTAGTCCAATCGATTATCAATTTGAAGCCGTTCGACACGCTTTGATGAATGGTGTAAAGCAATAGATATTCAAACATTCATTTTTATTCCAATTTACTTGAGTAAATACGAGTATAATATGTCACAGAGGTCTCTTTAATCTTGAAAGACTCAAGACAAAATATTGTGCACTGCTTTTTAAAGTAAAGTTATAGAGTTCTTTTATGCGTACAGTCAATGTTAAGTAATAAGATATTGCTAAGTATCCAAAATTCGATTAAAATTTCATTTGATCTGAGTCAGAGCGCAGCCGCTCTGGTTAGTTGTGAAAACACGTTGTGAGATATCAACACCGTGTTATAATTCTGTCGCAATGCGAAGGCCAGTAGCAAGTAGTTTCGGATACAGAAATGGCTCGGCCACACTCTGAAACTGAGGAAAATACGTCAACTGCTTATATGTGCATGTGTGTGGGCAATATAAATTTGTTACTTGCTCGTGTCAATATTAAAATTGAGGGTATAATTTTTCAGTATCTTAACTGGTCTTTCCACCATTCACCGGTGGCCAAATACGAACGTGTCATTAAATTTATTCAAATTGAAAGCTTTGTGCGCTAAGTTTTACACAAGCACATTGGACAAAATAATATATTTAGAGTAGATGTTTAATTAGCTTAGTGATGTGGAAACGCCGGATAAATTCGCCGTCTTAGATTATAATCTGCTTTATATAATTAATTTACATGACGTCAAAATCGTGTAAGAAATTCCTTAGTAAAAGCTTTAAAATATTATTCGTAGTTACTTAATTAGTTATGAAGATCATAAACGATGTGTACATTATTGTCTTAAAAACGCTGTCAATTAACTTAAAATTAAATGTAAATTAACTAATAGTAGCACTAAAAAAACTAATTTAGGACTTTCACTCAGTAAATCCCAAAATCACAATATCGTGTTTGATAATGGCATAATTATTGCGGCTTGCAGCTACGTATTGGGAGTTGGGGGCCATGTCCCAGCAAACTGTTCTCACGCTACGTCTTGTAGTAACCACGCAAGAAATCGATTGACTAATTCTGGTCGTTCGCTGGTCGTTACAAACATTGTGGCGTTACGTCTTATGTAGCTCAGTATGAAAAGAAACACTTGACGTAAACCTTAACAACTTAAAACTTAACCTGAATTAACTTTAATGAATTAATTACGGGCATCACTCTATCCCTTTTCATACACTCTACATGTAGAGGTTATCTGCTATCCTTAAATCTTCCAATTAGTGTTACATATTTTCTTATCTTATAACCATTTATTGTCGTTGTGGTATTTTTTTAAAAACCTTCTCTATATTTCTGTATGTTTGCTATTTAATAATAACAACAGTAACCGATACTTTGATATTTGAAATCTCTATACAAAACCGAAGCTCTCAGCTATAAGTACATTATACGAGTACGTAGGTACGTACTTTGCCCACAATCCGCCAATTTTCTGCTAAACCTCTCGGCACTGGCACGTCAGTCTAATGATTAAAATAATACTCATAATGAACACAGTACGGATCTTGCTGCCTTCCGTCACTTGACACCTCATGTTCTCGTACAGTCAGCCTAGAAACTGTCGTGTTCTTATGCAAGTGGAGAATGCGTGTTTGCTACGTCTCGGATTCCGTCAATAACCTCATCATCTGATGCATATGCAGACGAGTGCACATAATTATAATATCTATGTACATAATATCTTAGTTTCGCAATCTATTAATACCGTAATTTGATATTTTTGATTAATGTAAATATTATACAGTAATTACTAAACTGCTTCGTTCTAACTAAAATTTAAAATATTGATTTAGTTTTTAGTATTTTAATAGAATGAACGTTATGCAGATGCAGAGAAAGTTAATGCCGGTTGTCCCCATAACTGTCAATTTTTAAAAGCTATAAGTCATCTACGCGGCTTGTGCTCGTATTGTCCTCGTAATTTACAAGGTTGTAATTCAAAATTAGTGTCGCCTATTGTTGTTGTTAACCTATCCCTCAACGATGTACAGGACATATTAATTTTTCATGTAGGTCATTATTCTAATAGTTCAAATACTTGGGGAGATAAATTGGCAACGTTTAAAGAACATAAAGTTGTGACTACTTTTTGTTTTATTTTCCGACTGTCACTTGTCAGGGTTACCGTTAGAATACTGATTATTACAATAAATTCAAATTGAATCACCAAAAGATTTTCAATAATCACTCTACAGTAACAAGTGACTATGTACGTCACTTGTACTAAGTATAATATGTTATAACCATTGTTGGGCCCACGCCAAGCTATTGTGATGTTAGTCTTAAAGTGATTGTTAAACCGTGTCTAGAGATTTTTTATCTGTTTTTGCAGTCGTTATTAAAGTATTATAAAAATGCTTTTAATAATTATGCGTATATGCAATAGGTATATGAAGCAGGACTTTTAATGGAAAATACGTACGTACATATTATATCGTCATAAAGCAATTTATTTTATTTTAAATTATATTTACGAGGAACATAAAAAAAAGGTACTACTCGGGATAGTTATTTTGATTGCAACAGCCTTTTTTTCAAGGCCGATTTAATTAAAATGTTATGATTTCCCTGATACCTAAATGTTAACTAGATACTTATCGGTGTGTCGTGTTACTGGTATATTTATTAAAAGAACTTTTAATAATTTATTCATAATCCTGCAATTTTTGAGCGCCGTCGTTATGAAATGATAATTCTCTTAAGTTTTTTAATAACTTTAATTTTTTTTGCCGGTTGTACACCTGTTTTTAATATCAACCTCTTTTTACTGAAGTTAAATAATAAATGAAGAGGGAAAAAACGTCATTGAATTATTATTAATACTTAATGTAATGACAAAAAAGGCCTTTGAGATAATCAGAATTTAAATGCAAAATTTTTAAATTTCATATTATATATTTAAGGACTACGTACTAGGCCTACCTACTATCTAAGGTACCTTTAACCTTTTAGGAAAAATAAAAAAAATATTTATTTGGTAAATTAGGAGTTTTAAGGTTTAAGTATGTAAATAATGAAATAAATTAAGATTAGCATATTTATTGATTACGGCCAGATTCATTCAACTTCATTACACTTATTCATCCTCATAATATCAAAACACATAGTTTCTCAACTGCAACTTGGAAGTTTTTAAGCCTTAACGAGTACCAAACAATAATTTATAAATAATATAAGCGGTTCTGCCATTGCAAGGCTTGACAAACTTAGCTCTGGGGGAAATCCGGTGAAAATAAACTGCTAGTTTTTTAAATTGTACTTAAACGATAGATTTTTAAACTATTTATGTACATAGTTTAAAATCCGGCTGTACATAGAGACTACAGAGTGGGCGGCCAGCTGTCGCGGACAAGGCCGCGGGTCGCGGTGAAAGGCTCGACCCTTCTTGCTACAAATTGTTTAACACGATCACTGTAAAATGCAGTTTGTGACCGGATTTTGTGTTTAAAAATACTGAGAATAAGGAAACTGCAGTTGTGACGATTTCTGCATAGAGCAAATGACGAAACGTATTTTGAAATAAATTTAGCGCTTGGTTAGATGAAGATCCTATTAAATGTTTTGCTTTACTTAACATGTACACTATGTTCAGTACTAGTTTGTTATTTTGTTATTTTCGTTACAATAGTACCAAAATAACAAAAAAATAATATACGTATATAATAATATTGTAGTAACTAGCACAAGCCATTAACTCTACCACGGATAGTATCTCTTCAACACATAAAACACGTTATTATACAAAATATAATCGTATAATTACAACCCGAACTGGCAATTATACGCAATGATGATATAATGGCAGTATTCATTCACTTTGTATAAATGTACAATTTAAACGTCGTGAGTATAAATGTCAATATAATATTTGTGTGTGTTATTGTGTATGTATGGCTATAATATTTTTAACACCAATCAAAGTTAAAATCATCAAGGTTCTAACTTGGTTTCGTTCATGAGAATTTGATGACTGTCGTTATTTTTGCTACGCATAAGTTGCTTTTCATTATTTTTTACTCAAATTATAAATAGATAAATAACAAATTATGTTATTATAAATAACGTAGTCTAAATTCAGAAATGAAACGAAGAGTACACAAAAACTGTACGTTTTCTTAGACGTACTCGTAGACTGTAGGGTGTTATAGAGTCTTGCAACACGAGAAACTGCTTTCGGCGCTCAGCAATTATTTACAAACTCTTCCGTTGCTTTTCCTCTGTCTCCGTCAACAGGAAATACGATACTTCACGTTGAACTAAAATAATTGCAGATAACGGTTAAAAGTTAACTAACGAACGTTAATATAGCGGTTGTTTGTGTTCCTTCTCGATAACTTTACTAGTTGCTTCATAATGACTTTTGGGATAAAAAAAACTAGAAAATTTATAGAATTTCAGTAACTGTTCAATATTAGATGATGTGTACTTAGAAAGATTACTTTTACAATAATTTATCTTAAAGCAATGGAGTCATACCGGCAAGAAACGCTCTTTCCTCATTTCGATGTAATATCTGTTATAATTTATTAAGTAAACAGCGCCATTAGGATGTATTATGTAAATCGATGAAATGTCCCCGCTAAACATAGTTGGTTATGACTTTCGAAAGATAAATCTATTGCTATTTCTGGAAATACCAATGCTATTTCCACTTCGCCAAACAAATAGCAATTATAATGAGCTTACGAGTACATGACTGGTCGTGGTCACATGAAGACAATTTAACTTTGTAATTACAAAAGTTGTTCAGATGCAATTACAATAAGTACGGCTATACCGACGAAAACATCTAAACCCTTAAATAATGGCTTATAAACGCAGAGATGCGCCATTTCTTGAGACACCGACACACTACACACTACGAGCACACAGTAGTCGTGTATATCTATAGACCACGATATCATATATCGTATATTATTGTCAGTCAATGTAAATATTTTTTAGGAAAAATTAATGATTTTGTCCCATTTTTCCCAAAAGACCAAAAGTGTCAATATTATAGCTATTAAACTTTGAATGCACAAGTGTTACATACGGGACCAGTTATGTAAAGCCTTCGGATCAAAGTGCAAGTTGCGCAATCGACGGCTCGCAGCTGAGTGCCTGTGTGTGCGCAATGAACTATATTAAGTGTACACCAAGTAAATATGATCCTTATTAGCAGCTTTATTTCAAAGTGTAACTCACTTTAAGTTAGTAAACGTTTAAAGTACAATGAAATTGAACTACAGCGCATACCAATAAGTAGAGCAATTTTAAAAAGCAAGCAAGCAATTTTGGTTTTATTTTAACTAAATCAAAAAGCAATTTCAAAAAAACTTTTCATTCATAGAATCCACTGTAACGTCCTCCGAATATAAGAAATGTTATGTGAGGCTAACAATAATATTTTAGCGTGGTAGAGGCATGCATTTCCTCATCATCAAGAATAATCTCAAATGAAATCTCTACATTCTCTACATATTCAACATTCTCTACATGTTCAACATTGTTTGAACCCGTCCGTTGCATTGGCCTG
The DNA here is from genome assembly GCA_018231265.1 of Noctuana haematospila. Taxonomy (NCBI): domain Eukaryota; kingdom Metazoa; phylum Arthropoda; class Insecta; order Lepidoptera; family Hesperiidae; genus Noctuana; species Noctuana haematospila. The sequence goes on along the minus strand of DWQL01000479.1, from coordinate 5,920 downwards.
GTTTCGCAGAACCACGTTTGTTTCACCACTTCCAGCCGGCCAGGATCTGCGCATCACTAAATCATCGATAACAATCCTTGTTCAGCCTGCAGCTGCTGCGGCGCGGAGCGTTGGCACATTACAACATACAATTAGTGTCAGTTTTACAACGTTTTCATTTGATGCTTACGATAATTTCCGCATCCACTTATTGTAGACACTTTTCTTATGTGAATACTTGAACTCTACAATCAGAACCATTCACTTGCTTTTATATTGCGTATAGTTTGTGTTAAACTGAATATTTATCGAAAATGATATAATTATTTAGTAAAATATTTCATTCTATTCTTATTATATTTTGTTCGATTTCTCATACGATATGTTTCCGTCTGTCTACTCGTATGATACAAAATAAGTTTCAGGCTGAGGGTAACTATGATACTTATTTAGACTAAAATTTATAAAGTTAATCAAGTGTGTGGGGAGCCTTACTTATGCAAGATACTAAATGACTTTGTTAGCAAACTTCAGATCGATCGAGGTCAAAGCACTCACCGGCAATAACTTTACTCAAACCAATAATTGTGTTAATTATTATCCGTTACTCCGTTACCGTTACTTATTATCCCTTATTTCTTTAATGAATAAACCAACCGTAACATTAAACTTATTTATATCACGTAGCTATATTAAATTAAATGCTTTCAGCTCAAGCTTGTTATTATTTAGCGAGTGCTCGCTATTAATTCGAAACAAAAAATCACTATTTAAAAAAACATATTCGGTCATAAGTTACTCGGAACTCCGTACCTGCTCGTACTCAGGAGCTCGGTATTTCATTATTATTACAATTAACTAGAATCACTGTGCATTTATTTATGCTTATACAATACATGTATAGGTAATATTTCAGTCTTCTACTCTGAGTGAAATAGCAACAAATATGAGGTAATTACAACAAATGAAGGCGACCTCTTTTACGTCCGCGATGAAAATAATATATTTAAGTCTCTAGTGCACCACCGTCCACAAGTGAGCGAAACAGCCTGCGGTGAATTACGTGTTACATTTGGAGCGGACGATGTCATAATGTTCTTCACAGATTATGCAGTGGTCCAGGAAGGGATTATTCGATGCATGACGACACGACACACCACGAAACGAGCAGTCTAATAAAATAATTAGCCAAAACAATAGTGAGACGGTCACAACGCAGCTAACTCGGCATGCCCGCATGAGAGCAGCCAAGGCTTCCGTCAACGTTTCCGCTCTTTGACAGGAATTGTAATTCGCCTCATTTTCTTATTACGTAGAGCAGTGCCGTGACTAATTTGTTTCAGTATCTTTGTAATAACAATTATTTATATTGAGGAAACTATTTTTTAACCGCCTTTGTCTGGTTTTGAATCTTTTGGATAAGTAAGCACATACTCTTATTTATACTCGTATTTATACGCCTAATGTAATGTTTTTGAGCATGTATTAATTTATCTACAATTCAAATATAATGAGATGAAATTACCATTACATAGATAAAACCAAATAACCGGTCGTTATTATTAAAGCTGCTGTTATATTTAGACGTGCAAATAAAAATTTAAATTGTTACGCAAATTTAAAGATACATCTCACACATTTAAGTGGTTCTATTGTAAATAGTGGACAATAGACAATAGACAGAAGTTACAACAAATAGCCGAAACTAATTAAACAAAGTGAACGAACGAGTCAGCAACAAGTGATTGCGTTAACAACAATAATGTTGAATTAATTTTGTGTTCAACGCTCGAGCACACGCTCTTTGCACCTGCCATTGTGTGCGTACCGACTGTGAACGTTGAACATCTCTTATATCATTTACAGCCATATAAAAAGGTAATAAACTATAAAAAGGTGTTGATAATAACCAATTTAAACATCATGATTCCTTCCTTACAGTCCTTTTGATTATACTCGTTATCGCATATAATGCATGTATGAAACATAGTAAAAAAGTTTTAAGACTTGGTAAGATTGGATTTTTTACTTTCTAACTTTATCGTTCAAACTCTTACCCCCCTTGGAAATCGAACCCTGGACTAGAACTAACAATCTAAGACGAAACTTAATTTTAACGAATATCGAAAAGAATAAAATGAAGGATACATATTTGAAGTTCATTGCAAAACAGTGACCTTTGTCGTGTATTGTACATCAAACATTCTTCAGTTGGTAGTAAGCAACACCAGCTACTTTATTTACACGTAACTGCTCAGGTACACGTGTAGGTAAATAAAATATGAGTAAGGAATCCTCCTACAAGTGCCACCGTGTGTCTGCAAGAAACACAAACACTACTACAACACTTGACCTCTAATCATTTCAAAACGAAAAAATGTAGAGTTGGAAAAAAATTGGTGTCATTGTAACATTTTTATGTATGTACTTGCAACTAAAAATCAATATAATTATTTCAAATGCAACGATCAGATAAACAACAATGTTTATAGGTATTATAATTTTATCACAATAACACTAGCGCGTAAGAAAATTTATCTCTTTAGCTACTAAACAGCTAAATCATTTGCATATCTAATGGAAATGATAAAACAATCAAGTAGCAATTTGAGGGCAGTAAGGTTGAGTGAGTCCAGCCGTCAAATCAATACGATACAACTTTTTCACATAACCGGATTTTACTTTAACAGAGTCATTCTAGAATTGCAAAGTATTTACTGATAAATAGGAATCCAATATAAGCGAATAGATTTAAAAATCTATGCGATTTACAAATTTTTATTGCGGCTAATTCTGTAAATTTGTCATGTAATTTAAAGATTTTATATACCTACTCTGTAATAATTTAGGCTACAACAAGTTTTTCTGTTGGCGGTCGAATTTACAGGCACCATCTAAATAAATATACAAATTAACGACTAATTATAACCTATTAGGCACGCAGTAAACCTGCATGACTGTTGCTCCACGTCGGAATTATCCTTCGGCAAGTGGAGCGATGGAGCAACAGACAGTATATCGCGTAAAGATCAGTAAACCACCGACATTATCGTTACGACTATAGAAATTCACGGAAAACTAATCTCTATACTGTTGATGCAAGGACCGGAATGGGGTGAATAGATAAAACAATAAATCATTTAAGCATCATTACTTGATAGATCGCCTCGTACGCAATACGCCGCATGTTACAACTGCGCCAGCAGTGCGAGTCTGCGAGCTGTCGTGCCGCTACTCTTAGTCGTAGGTAGGTACTAGTACTTGTATCTCAATGCGTGTGTTGGCGACGCACTTACAAAATATTGAGACACGAAGTCAGTTATGATTGCTGAGTTTATGACCTGATGAGGATATCAAAGACAGTAATGTTTGCATGCAAAAATATGAGTTACGTCAGTATTTTATGTCTATCAACGAGCGAAAATGACGGCACTTAACCCAAATAGTATTAACCATTTTGTTGTAACGTGTTCAAAGCAATAAAGATTTGAAATAAAACACTCAACTTCTACGACATGTTCGTTACGCGCTTAAAAATATTAATCAGACATAATTAATCTATAATATTAAGTATGATATTTATCAGGACTATGAAAAGTCTCCACGTGTCAGACACGCGGAACCTTGATCGTTAAGGTTCGTGTAAGTGCACTTTAGTGTCCAGTGTTTGCATCCAATTAAATGGATCACGCAATAGAACTTCCATTTATTATGGTAACTAGCTGCTAGCTACATTATAAAATAATATGCTGTTTTGATATACAATATTTTTTTGATTAAGTACCTACGTAAAAAACATTGACGTGGATAATATTATAATCAATGCAATATTTACCGTATGGGTACAAGTATATTTCAGTATAAAAACATTATTAAATGATTTTACTTCCGTGTTCAAAGTTGCGATAAGTTGGTGTTGATATCGTAAACTACATTCGTTTATTTTGTGACGTTCCGTTGTTGCAGCGAGATGCTCCGTCTTACGCACCCATAAGGACCCTTGATTTTTCATTGCAAAGTATTGTTAAATAAAATACAAAATAATATACTGTGATTAACATTTGGATATGCCCAGCAATAAAATATAATAACAATGTGAACTCCCATCTGCTGGTAACATCTTTAAACGGTATAATGACAAATCCGTTTAATTTTATGAGCACAAAACGCAAATAACCCCATGTTTTTGTGCGAGTTACCTAATTATAGACTGCCACAAAAAGCTACCAATTGCCTTTCAAACCGGAAGAGTCCATATTGCTGCAATCACTACAAATTGTTTAGCAGAACACTACTAGGTGGCGCTGTACAGTGTGCAGAACCAGTTTTAATTATTGGTATAATTGTAACTTTAATGTGTTATTGTAAATACCACATCGTCTATAATTATAAAAGAAAAATAAATAAAAGGCTTTAATACTAGCTATTAAAAATATCAACACTAATTTATGAAGTGAAGACAATGTTCGTTTGTTTTATATTTGCAATGCAAGCGAATCATTTTATAATCCCACGGTCTGGCACAGGTTTCTATAAAGGTGGGCTTTTGTAAAAATAAATAATGAACGAAAATGTTGAAAAAATGTTTAGTAGTTGTTGCAGTTTATACGGTGCATTATAAAATGGTAGCGTGTGCGTGTCTGTGTTGAATAATAATAATAGCTTATTATAAAGCAAGTAAATGGATTGTATTCTTAGTGATTATGACTCAATGAACCACCATTGTTCCATTTATTTATAACATTACTCAATTATAGAAGCAAAAAGTTAGACACACGGCAACTAAGAACCTTTTTCATTGTATTGAAAATTGGATTGCTGCAAAAAATAATAATGATTTTATAATTTTATCTTTTTTATTTTATAGGTGTGTAATTTGTAAGTCAGAAAAACTAACCCAGAATTGGTCCAAGGGAGACAATGGAGATTATCCAGTTGGTCGTTAAAAAAATGGCATCCACGAAAATTTATACCTTTTCGGTAGTAGGGAACGAAAACATTGGCTTCAATACTTACGAGTACTCGTAAAACGAAATTATAAATTTCTAAATAGTTAGTCTATTTAAAGTAGTTACATAGGTACGAGTATGAACGACGAGTAACTAATTTCATTATAAATGACTATATTGTATACCGTCCTGCACGGGTTCTTTCGTACGAATAATAAAAACTAAGAATTAGCATCATCAACATTGTCACTTTAAATGACATCACAATTTACATTACGTGTCTAATTTGTCGCTTTACATCACTTGCGGTATATTTGAGCATACGATTTGCATTTGAACGGCGCAAATGAGCGAAATCTGCATAGCGGTTGTCGAAATACTAGCGTTACCAACTGAGTCAGGAAAACCAGCTGCGCTGGAGGTCATGGGTGGTCGACCTCACTGATCTGTTACAAAATTGACCCTATATTAGTTTAAGGATTTTTAATGTGTAACCACATCTAGGGTTCTAGACTATACATAAAAATAACAGTAAAATGACGAGTCATTTTCTTGTTTTGACTAATACTAGTTAAATTTAGCGTGAAAGTCTTGTGAAAAATATACTTCCCAAGAAAAGTTCAACATTTTTTTTTATTCTTAAATTTTTACTGCTTTTGTTTTACACAATTGAAGAAACAGACAACAATAAAATAGTTAAATAGCTTTTGTTTAGAACTGACAATCCGGTTGGCGCTGATCAGGCGTGAAATTGATAATAAATTGTTTATTTTTCGAATAAGATTTTGTTGCATTTTACTACGAATTTGCTTGAAGAGGCTCGGGGATAGAAGGTTTAAACACACTGTCATATTCGCACTACCACCGCCTTGTTCCTTGTTCCAGTGTCATTCCGATAATAAATATAACATTGTGTTGGTGATGTTTAAATGGACTGTATAAATTTATTTTTCAATAGGTATATCAAAACATTTCATTTTCAATATATATTT
>DWQL01000478.1:0-15068 GCA_018231265.1 Noctuana haematospila | reverse complement strand
CCCGTGACTTCGTCCGCGTGGATTTCATAATTATTCATTTGACAAGGGATCATTTTGTCCCATACAAACTTTGACCCCGGTTTTTACCCCCTTGGGAGTAGAATTTCGGAAAAATCTTTCCTATCGGATGCCTACGTCATACAAAGTATACACCCTCCAAGTTTCATGTCACTACGATCAGCAGTGCGTTTATTAAGCAAAACTGCGTTTATACAGATAAGTTTAATATTTATAGGTAGAACTTCTATAGTTCGTTTTGGGAGGCACCAACCTCATAACGCGCAAGCGACGACCCGTATGGTGTAGTGGTCACCATGCCGGACCGCCATTCGAATTGAATAGGTTCGATTTCCAGCGGTCTTTGCGCGTGTGAGGGAGGAATGATATATTGTCATCTAACTATTTGCTTAAAATAACTTCAAAACTCAAAAATCAAAATTATGTATCAAAGTAGATTTTTGTACAAAACAAATAAAACAAGAAAGAAAAGTATCAAGCATATATTCGCTTTTCCAAAGGTGGCCCCAAAATATCCAATAGGGAAATGTTTTTGTGTTTCCTGGAATTATGACTATCACTGTCTTGTATAATATTGGGAAAATATTTATCCTTGTTAGCCACACATTATTATATCAAGTGCGATCACTGGTTATAGCCAATTAAATACTTTGTTACATCTCCTTCGTCCCGGGTGTATAAATTAATCTCAGAGCATAATTCTTGTGCTTATAAAAATATTATGAAGTGCAAGCTTAAAATCAAATGTACGAATAAGTTATGTATGTAAACATGTACACATTAATATTTTAATACGTAAATAAGATAAGGAGTAGTAAAGTTAAGTAAACTACGTTTTAGTCATATTTTTTGAGATAAGATAATATTCCATATTATGATGCCGTAGATGTTATATAGGAACTTATTCTTTAAAAATAGATAAATCAGTGTAACAAAGAGACCCCGTTTTGAAGTTACAATATTCTTTGACCCTCCTTTGAATGGGTTCACGGATGTTTGCGTGAGAATTTTAAGAGAATGCAATCAAAAAAAGTTTAATCTGTTTTTTTTAATTCTTTTCACCCCTCAACTTTGACCTTATGCAATATTAATAAATAACAACACTTTATATTGTAAAAAATCCAGCAATAAACTAAATAAAGCAATCCAAAAAAAAGATAAACTAGCCTACATATCATCGTGTGTCTAATTAATTCGATTCTGTATTGAATGCCAACGCTTCTGTATTTCCGTGGCCTCCATTGAAGATCTGGCCATTAACTCGAGTGGCCACATTTCTCAAAGAAAGTTGTTGAGTCCATCTGGCACGCAAGCCCGCCCGTAATTCCCGCATAGTTAATACGGACAAACTTTTTAATTGGTCGTCATCTGCTCCAGTCTTTGTACGTGACCGACTTGTAGTACTGCAGGCGAGTCAGAGAAGCGCGAATAACTATAATTTATGTAACTTCTTACCCAACAGCAAGATTTTATTCTGGAAACTATGAAAAAATCGTTGAAATTGAAATAGGAATACGATTTACCCTTGTTTTAAAATATATTATAATATACAACGTATTATTAACTATTTCCAGCGACAAATATTATTCTCATTTTTCTTTTTTTTTGAAACAGGTAATCAATTACCTGTTAAATGTTATTGCAATTCGTTTATGCTGCATTTTGACAATAGTCTGTTCGGATGGATATTTTAAAAGTCCTCAATAACCTTGTTTAGACATGATTGATCAAAATATGTCTAAATGGGTTTCATAGTTTTTTTATTTGTACTTGCATCTCCTTTCGTTATCTTCGAGAACTCAGAGTATAATCAGGTTGTATGCTGTACACCATAAGATGAAATTGAAAATTGCGAGATACGTACAAAGACTGCGATGTCATCCAAATCTTAGCTCGAAGGCGATAGGAAAGGTCTCTAATGGAACAAGTGCAAGGTTCCTTATCGTCGGCTGACGCACGCGGGGTCGATGACTTAAGTTTTTTATTGTATGCACTTGTATGTGCTTTGCCCGCCTGTGGGAACGCCAGGAAGTAGACGTTTTTTCTGACATCAATCAATTTCATTTTGCTTCTCGAATACCAACGCAAATAATCCGAAACGGCGGCTTTGTGCGCATAACTGTTATAATATTACAGTGAATGCTGTTTTGCCGCTTTGTGTGGAATATGGAATTGTAAAATTTGTTTAACAGCAAAAATTAAACGAACTTATGGTTAATGAATTATGAACACTATGTGATCAAATTGAATTTTTCTTTCCTTGGCAAATTAGTCATTTTACACTGCTTAGTTTAGTTATGTGATAAAATAATATTATAACAAGTATTATAATTTAATTTACTTCGTTAGTTTAAAATACTTTAAACCATAATATGCTTCTAACAATAAACCTAAAATCCGTTGCCGACTGAAGGAGAGCTCTTTTAATCGTGATTGACTGTATATAGTTGTGATTGTGTATTTATTTTTTAATTATATGATATGGTGATTCATACAATGCGTTCGTATTTCATTCACATACTCGCACGTTAAATTGCACTCTTAAGTCACATCTGATCCATTTTTGGAGCAATTCATTTACACAATACGCTTTGGAATGTCTTTTCCTTTCTTTTTATCGCACTTGTACCAGTATTTCTCGAATGCAAATTGTGTAACACCAAATAAGCGTAGACGGTTTTCGGTTATGTAATTTACTCGCGCTATTTCGCGCAGGATATTATCAAAGTACATTTTTTACGAAATAAATTTCTTAGCGATGTAGTATAGGTAATAGTTATCATGCCGGTCCATCATTTTATGTGTCAGGGTTCGATTCCCCGTGGGGCAGAAATTTAAATGAGTTTGTGTTGTATTTTAACAGAAGAACAGAAACTAGTAATAGATACCCATACATATATTGTAACATCAGAAAGTTTAATCCTGTTTGGACATAATAAATTCGTGTTTTATGGTTTGATAAAAAAAAACTGCGATCGTCCTGATAATTTGCGGTTATACCTACTTATGTAGTTATCGCATGAAGACTTCTATTCTAACATTAACGATTTAGTTTGTTGCTAATATTGTTTTTGATTCCATAGAAAAAAAATTGCTTAGGTACCTATAAAAAAATAAACGGATCATTTTATTGTTAACATACATCTTAATATTTCTAAACACACACATCATAATGTTTTTGTACCTTTTTAAAGACACGTGTAATAAAACATATCTAAAATTATTAATAACAAGAACGTTTTAAGTACCTGAACTAAAAGTAATTATACCTATATCTACTATTGATTGTTATCAATATTATGTTTCGTTGTTATACCTACCTACTAACGGTGTACGGGTAGTTAATAACAATCAGTAGATCGTTTATGCTATCCATCGTCCGTTATTTGGTGTTGTGTTTCCATTTGTAAACAAGAATCGGTTTCCCCGTCTTGGTTGTCGCTTCGGCAAATGTTTATATAAATGATTTTCTGTTATCTGTGGCGCCTGAATCGATATTTAGCGGTGAATTGCATGGAATATTGGTGTCTAAAACTACTTGAATGTTATCTATGGAAATACGCATATTTAAAACTAATTCTATGTGTATTAGTAATTAGTACCTGGATGACCGAGCTTGAATTGGTATTTTTTTTTGTAAATCGTGTTTTTGAATATTATATTTATATACCAATTACATACTGATGAAAAATGTATAACTAATAAATAAATATTTCATTAATCAATTAATATTTCATTTATTGGCGAGTAGTGAACAAATAACTGCTTTACTGTAGCAGTTATTCTTTGTCTGAAAACACAAATAACGTTTTACTCAGCAATTAAATCTAGCTAGATCGATCTACATATCTTCCGCCAAACTCCCTGCATACTAAATTTCATGAAAATCGATTTAGCCATTTCCGAGATTTAATATTCACGAGCAATTATTGTATATTATTATTCTTCGTTATTTAAAGGCAAAGATATAAAGATTATGTGTGCGGGTATCTACGAAAATATGGAAACATTAGGTCGCAGTAGTATCAAGCAAAGCTATTTATATTTAGGTGATCTTATAATAAAATATATCGGTAGTATAATTGTACCTACGGCGTGTACCTCGACTAGATACCGCACCGAGGCCGCACCCGACTGAATAGGAACGAATTGATAACGATAAAAGATAAGAGATATCACGTTCTAGAAATGCCAGCCCGCCTTTTAAACTGAAACAAATAAAGCAACGCTTATCTTCTTTATAAAATTGTACCTGAATTCAGCTTGTACCAAAAGAATATAAGGGAATTACTGAAGATGTATTGGTAATGTCTTTAAGTTGGTATTGAAAACTAGATTTTAAGTTCCATAAATTATTAGGTACCTAAAAATATTTCGATTTATTTCGATTGCATACAATCTGTGGTAAACTAAATCGAAATGTGGTAAACTAAACCAGATTTTATCTTTAGTCCTGATGCCATCATTGAGACAAGCTCATTGAGACACTGCTGAGAGACTTGCTTGTAGATCATAAATTTATTTTACTAACTTTACCTACTTATCAGTACATACTTGCTTATGTTTCAATTGTATTAAATCAAGATATACATTTTATATTTTTCAGAACTGTTACAACAAGAACGTTCGAAGAGAGTATCTATGATCTCCATGAATAGTCAGGATTCGACAGAAACCGAAAAAAGTGATAAATGTAAGTTTGTTGTTATAAATAAAAGAACTATAAATATTCAACGATAGATGAAGTGATGCTAAAAATTCAACTTTAAAAAAAATTCTCTCCACTATATCAATGTACAGACATACTCGTAGTCAGATACATTCAGAAGTACTTTAAAAGTTGCCCGTAGTTTTATTTTAGATTTTTTTTGCACTTCGAGAAATTATGCCGTAGTACTTATTTCGTGTTTAATTTTATTGTTACCTAATTTTTCCTCCAATTTCCTTACGCAAACGCACAGTTGTTTTTTGTTTCCCACAATTCTATTATTCTTTTTCACGCACAATAACAGTTTACTATGTTCTTTGCTGCAACATAAATAGATTTAAAAATTGCACAACGGAGGCGGAACATTACACTTATCTGTATAAATGTTGCCATGTTTTAACAAAAAATTTACTGCACTTGGGCATATCTCTTGTTGTGTATAGATACTTGCTTAGAATCATAACTTGCTAATCATCATTTTACTGTTAACAGTAAAATTACACGTAAAGGTAATAAAAATAGTATCATGTGAATAACTGAATAACATTCCTATTTCTCATCTCAACCCAATCTTGCTTTTACACGTGGCTAACATGTATCATATATCTTACATGTTTTAACATTCATCTCTTACAGAAAAACGTCTTTCTGCAGGTTTGTTAGGGGGTTACGTTTACGTGAAGTTGCACCCATGAGTTGCTTAGTAGGTCAGTACTTTAGGCTTCTTCAAGATTTTTTTAATATCTAACATTTCACCTAACTCTTTGTTATTTCTCATCTTTGCTTACTATTGTGATATTAATTTTGGGATTGAATCACTTTTATTTCCTTAACCTCCTGTGGGAATTTGTGTTTAGCAATGTTGGCGATTTTACCGGTTTGTTCTATAGTCATATTGACATTATTATCGGATATTGTAGTTAAATTGTAACATATCATTTCAGAAGAAGTTAACGTTGAAATTCTTTATTCCCATTCGATTCGTTTCTTTTTACATTTTGTAAGTGGAATCTTGCAAACATTAAATTAAGATCCACCGCCTCACGCTTAAAATCTTGGCTTTTGTAAAATGGTGGTACTAACGTTGAGATTTAAGTCTCTGAAGACCTTGTAGAAAGATAACAACGCAAACTTTATATGAAAAGTTATGTTACACTATCTATGGTTTCATGGACTCATAAAACTTAAGGAATGCTGTGGTATTTATACGATTTGAATACATACCTACTTAAAGGGTGAAACATTCAGCTTTTTTGCTTTTATAAACGTACCTATATTGTGAGTTGTTATATTTTTCTTCTTGTGATGAAAATATTCGGGTATTTGTTTAGAATATACGGTTTGAGAGACATAAAGTGCATGAACAGTATTTTCCGATTTCTTTATATTATTATGTAACGGGGGGTAATTGTATTATTTATAAAGAAGGAAAATAAGAGGGACAACATTTGACTTTTGTTTTTCTGAATCGGACCGAGCTGAGTTATGTTTTAATTTTGTAAATTTCTTACTATAAATATAAAAGGTGTCATTTTTTATTCATGTAAATATTTACTAGACTATTAGATATGAACGGATACGCCGTCCGAATGGATGGACCATGTTAATCTGGCAGTAATTTTTAATTTTTACAAACTTTAGGCTAAATTTACAATGGTTTGGTATAACATAATATTTAAAGCTAGGTGCAACAAAAGAAAAGAAAATCAAATGTGGTCCCTCATAGGCAGCGCACTTATATTACATACATTATATATTGCTTGTGTTTTAGAATCTATTTGATTGTTTCCAGACAATTCCCTACGAGGCGTGCCTGGCGAAGTACGTCGATCATCCGATAAGAAAGTCCGTAGGACCACGTGGTACTGTGAATGAAAAATCAAGATTTTATTCAAGAAAAGGACAAGTTATATCTTTATATCTGTGACAAGTTGTAGTTAGGATTATAAAATATGTATAATGTAAAAATAAATAAATATATAAGTCAAGGACTGAGATGAATGGATGTACGTACCAAAATTATACTAATTTTGCTTAAAAATTGCTCAAAAATCCTTTCAAGTGAAAAATAAAAGCAGTGCTAGCGATGTATCCATAGCAAATAAAATTTATAGCAAGGATGTTTTAGTACAAAACACAACATTACGTACAAATTTATGCTCAAAACACGACCATAATCTCGTATTTAATATCTCGTATAAGTACTATTCTTATTTAAGTTTGACTTAGCCATACAGGGCATCGACTAAACACTATAATCGTACCTGTTTTAAAGATTCAATATTGTGTTTGGTAATAAAATATCGTTGACCTTTAATACTATTAGAACTACTCTTTAATCCACTTTAAAAATTTAGCAAAGTTTCGGCATAGAGCATATTTTCGTTTACAGAAGTTGTTAGTTTTTAATCCAACGGAGCAGAAGAATGTTTTTCGTAATTTGTTATTTATCCTTAAACAATTTATTTATGAGTTGTATCTCCACGTTTCGTGTACGACTATAACGACTACAGGAATATGACATTGACATAACATACTAAAGCACTTGTAATTCCCAAAGATATTAAGTAAGGAATATAAATATTAAAAATAGCAAATTGATAGTGAATAAATTATTATAATAATGTATATTTTTTTAATTTATCTATTGAAATAATGTGATGTTAATACTATCAGCTAATTAAATGAGTCATTATGTTAGACTAAAATATCTATGAATTTGTATCATGTTAAGGTTTTGTAAATATTATTAATTATATTAGCACTTAACCGACCATATTCTTCAACAAGTAAAAATAAATACATAGTAAAGTTATTAAATGTAACGTTAGATTTTATACAATAAATTTATTGATCGGTAGCTACTTGTTTAATTTAAAAGGCAACAGTCATAGTGCAAGACTCAGTTTGAAAAAAAAATTGCTATAATAAAAACGTACTTCAGAAAAGCACATTTCTTACGTGGTTGTATTAAATTGGAAATTATTCTGCTTAATACGTGGCATTATGCACGAGTTCCATGACCGTTTTATGACCTAAACTGCTAAGTTCACTTAGGATTTAAACATCCTTTGTAATCTAGCATACAAAACAGCAATATTTGGTAGTAGTAACTTATTTCATTTAGAAAGCAAGAATAAGCAGAGTTCGAATATTACAACGGTCCTTGTTTAATCTTCGAATAAATTCGAGCTCAAAGTGGTTAACCGAAATAGCTGGGGGGCGAGATTTGTTCGTGGATCGCACACTCAATTTGAGAACTGTTACACTATTCTCAACATCTGTTTTGCTATTGCGCTGAATATTCAAAATTCACTCGTAATTTTCTATGAAGATAATATTTCATTTCTAATAAAGATAGATAGAAATACATCCGAATAAACCGTAGTAAAATAAAATTTATTAACATTCATTATTCGTGTACGAATTGTATTATGATTTAATAATTCGATACAGATTTATTTACTTGTTCGATTTGCCTGCAACCGTTTTTAAGGGATCTTAAGTGAGTCAGAAAGTCACGGTATTCTTAAGCACTATTACAATAGAGTTATTAAAGTAAATTAGAATTATAAGTCAATAAATGGTAATTTTCCTTATACTATAAAATATTATGAACTCTGTAAAGAAAACAATCCGAAGGTAAGAAGGTTAGCTTAAAATCCGCATTGCGAAAAATTATAGTCGAGGGAGCGAAGTGGGGCGGATATTTTACCTGAAGGCTAAGTTTTATTGCCACCCAGTTTCTGCCAGTTAACAGTAACAGCACAGTGTATCAACGAAAGATTTTAGAATATATTAGACAACAAATTTTGACGCCCTTTGTACAGCTTGCAGCTATTTGCTGTTCTTAGAAATGACATTGACATTTAAGTGAGTATTTGTTTGAAAGTAAATAAGTTAAAATTGCGAATATTTCAGAATTATTTTTTTATAACCTAAATATAATATAAAACAAACACATTTGAATTCCCATTTAATAAGAACAGAACAATACAAAACATGGATGTTAGTTTGATTAAAAATAGCAATTGTAGAAACAGTTTTGAACTGTTAGCAATTCAGATTGCAGTATGATATACTCGTAGGTATGTTGTAGATATTGCGTTAAATTGCAAACTGTGATTCATTGAATTTATTTAAATTGGTCGAATTTCGACTGACAGGCGACCTCTAGTGTCGATAAAACGATAAGATGAAACTAATAGCCAAATTGGTACGACGTGGACAGTGCCCCCAGGTCTTTCACACCCTTCATCATATTTTATGTTTTTTATTAGTAGACATCCGCGAGTGTGAGAAAAGATTTTTTTACAGCCCATAAGTGTCATAAAATAAATATTTAAAAAAAATTATTCAAACCTACTTCTATCTCAAAAGTAAGAAATAATTTATTACAGATTTGACGTTGCAGACTGTGCACAGAATATGCTATAGAAAGAATGGCTTCTATGAAACGAAACCTGTGTCAATTTCTGTTTAAACTTCATCATTGTGATAATATTCTGACCACTTAGTTTCATGATCACTGATTAATTATTTCGTATAGTAATGCCGTAGTTACTAGGACTATGATAGTTTGTATTAATGAGGACAATGTGATACAACCAATCAAGATAACGATGAAATGCATCATGCTGAGTGAAATCATGGGATAATGATAACATTGGTAACTGATGTGAAAGGTATTATAATTGAGACCTTTGAATTGAAATAGATCTATCTCTTAGATAGAAAAATTTTTATAGGGAGAGAGTGTGTGGCATAAAAGGAAGAAAAAATAGATGAAAAACAGTTTTTTAAACTAAAATTTAAATTTTAGAAGATTTTGACTTGTGTCTTTACGTTGTATTTTCTGTGAATAATAAAAATAATTATTAAATTTAATATACTTATATAATTCTGGTTTATATTTATGATGAATGAAGATGAGAGACACTATATCATCGTTTCGTTTATCGCGGCGATTAATTAGGATTTCATGCGTAGGTAGTTTTACCGTTACGTACTTATCGTCAAAATATTGACACGCGATAAATTTCATATTATCGGTAAATATAATATTACAGTCAATTAATACATAATCGTTTTAGGCTTACTAATATTGTTTACAAAAAGCACAAGTTACAAATCTTTTCAGTAATCAATCAGTCATAAACCACATCATATCACTATTTCATTATCCATCACAAAAAAAATACCAATAACAAGTGATTCAAAGTAAAACCATAAAATTATCCAAGCTTCGCATTTTAAAAGCGGAAACAATTTTTGACGAAAATTCGTGCTCATTTTCAAAGATTACGTTGCATTTTTAACGAACGGTACGTACCCACTTGATAAGTGCACAACTTAGCTTGTTGGGTTGGTTAGTACAAGTTTGAATAATGTACATTTCTTATTATTTTTCGTGTTCCAGACAGTACTTTACGGACGCAAAATGACGTCTCAGCGGATGGGGAGGGTACAGCGCTACGAGTATTTCTGTGAGCTCGACTGTTTCGACACGAGTTCTTTGGCGGCGTCTTTAACACTCCCTTGAGGGTTCATTTATATATTCGCAACACGGAGGCGGCAATAAAACTGCGTTATCCCGGTCATTATTTAGTCATCGCCGGGCCTCTTTGCCCCCGCTGAGAAATAAAATGCAACCCAATGACTCTACGATCTGCCTTGCAATTCGTGCACTGTATGCTTTAACGACCCATGCGGTATTTTGTGTTGAAATTTTTTTGGCATTTTGCGACATGGCTGTTTGTTAAAATGAATAGAGCGTTTTTATTTATTGTTATGAACGTAATAAACCTAATTATACTTTTATTTTACTGTAGGAAATTTGATGGTTATATTAATGATGATATTTAAATCAATATCTATGAATGTAATATTATCGGAACTGTAAATTTTAAAGTTTCATATATTATATATCATATAAAGTTTCATAGTATATTTGTATATATGTTAATTTGTTTGCCCGCGCATATCTTCCAAACTAATATTGGCTTACTTTTTTAGTGCACGTTTCATCAAAATTCGTTTCAAAACTTTTTAAGAAATAGACTAAAACGTACACGTTTTGATCATGGCTTATAAACATTTTTCCATCGAGAACCGATAGTAGGGCCAATAAGGTTATGGGTCAGCTTTCCAAGCTAGGCATTTTACGAGCCCACGCCGGCGGCCGCCGCTAAATCTCCTTATTTATCCGGAAAACATAAACCTTAGTCTCAGCAAAAATTAATTGGACTCCACGCTTTCGGTCGCATTAGGTTCAGCGAGTTTATTGCGGCAACTATCTATTGTTAATATCACTTTATTGCGACCGCTATCTATTTGGTAATATTGATAAACATGGTGTTTACAGGTTTCTCTCGTGCTTTTAATTACCTACGTCGCGTCGTAGCAATGTAGACGAAAACAGCTTAATGCCTCATTAAAGGTCGTTGAGGTTACTTTTAACGAGTTTATTTTGATAGAAGATTTCAACATTTATAACATGAGCTTTGATGAATAGATATGTTTTTTGACTAGTTTTGTAAAAGATAGATACGTATTATTTTTCTCATTACAATCCATGAATAACCACGTCAAACATGAAATAGGACAAAAGTCCCTATCTGAGGTGAAGGTGAGGAGGAAATACAAGAACTTGACTCAAGACTTTCATCACGTCGTGTTATGAGGACGGACGGAAGCGAACTTCATAAACTCTACCACCCAACAAATCTTACTTTCCACCGACTATAAAAAAGTTTTTATTGAACCAACCAGTCTACAGTATAACTCTACTTAGCATAATGCAAACTAACAATCATAAAAGTTACGGTGCTGGCTGTCTCGGATGTGGTTTAAACAACGCATCGCAGCGTGTTTTATAGCAAACTGCTTCGCTTTTTATTTTTATGTGGGGACCGAATTTGGCGTGATACCCAAACGAGGGATCATAACCTTCGGACACCAAATGTTTGCTCTGTACGTCTGGCCGTGTTCCGTTTCAAGGAACGGGAATACATTTTGAACCTTATTATGTTCAAATAGAGTTACTAAAACTTATTTTGTATTTATTGCATTCTGCGAGCACTAATTACGCACGCCAAGCGATATTATCCCATTCCACAGAAAATACTGATCTGACACCTCTTACGACGCTCAAAACTACTCAGCATACTCACCGAAAAGAGATAGACAGAAAGAGAAAACATGACAGGAAATAGTCCTAAACTTTTTGTATGAGAACAAGTGTGGCAAGTGACAAACTACGTCTCAACGATCAGCCATTCGTAATTGAGTCGCATATGGTCATATGGCCATAAACGAGCCACACGTTAAGTAGCTGAATGGCACTTCTCTCTACTTAATTTTTTCTTCCGTGGCCCCACTTCATTAAAGCTACCTTTGTGTTCGTTTCGTTACGTAAACACTACAATGAGAAAATATTTCTTTCTTCCACAACTAAAAACGTTGTCGATTTAAGATTGCTGAAAGCTAAAGTAGAGACAGTTCGAAATAAACGAAAGGCATTGTTTACGTGAACGGAGCTAACACTTGTGCTTACATGACACGTTTCGTATAGGAAGCACTGGAACAATGAGTCTGCACCGAAGATCGCACATGCGGCCTCTTTCTAATGCCAACAATGGAACTGATGAGATTGGAGACGCTCCAGCATTGAACACCTGACTTACAAAACTTTAGAATACAATGTGGGTTTTGTGCTGCCAAAATCTTATATAAGAAAAATTTTTTTAAATATCGTTGCTACTTCAATGATATTTAATTTATTAAATACTAGCTGTGCCACGCGGTTTCACCCGTGTTAAGAATAGTAGCGTAATGCTTGATAGCCTATAACCTTCTTCATGAATGTTGCTATCATATAGAAAAAGAATTTTTGTAATCGGTCCAGTAGTTTTGGAGCCTATTCAATACAAACAAACAAACAATCAAATCTTTCCTCTTTATAATATTGGTATAGATAAGTAGGTACTTATAAAAATGTTTCATAGCGTATTAGTAGTATCAAATATACCTAATACCTATGTTTGATACTACTTAACAGCTTAGTCGCGTGTAATCACCAAAGGCAGAACAATTCAAAATATCTTTGCAATACTAACTTTCATCAAGCACTTACGGGTACTAATTAACAAGTCATTCCAAATTACCCTTTCAATTAGAATAATTAATAAGATTGTTTAACGTTCACTTCTGCTCTAATTTCCATTCACATGCATGCATCATATTCCGAACTGTTGCCGTAATAAAGCCTCCATTGTCCACGTGTGGTCAATAGTAAATTATAGTGGATCCAGTTAGTCAGGTGCCTTTGTTTAGACACCATATCAGAGGCTGCAGTGATCCATCGCTACGGCCGAGTAATCCCTTCTAAAGGCTTTGTCTCACGTCCAGCTTACTTTTATTACCGGGCCTGCATGGCGAAATAAAACAAAATTGGCGGGAATTTATGGCCCACAACCCGAGTATGGCTAGTGGGGTGGAAAGTTTTCAATTTGAAACGAATAAGTTGTTTGTCTCCCGTAATAAGGAGGGTTTTGTAGCGGGTAGTAAGGGATCGCAATGGATGTCGCGGGCTTACTTAAAACTACTTTCTTGGTTTTATCACCTAAGTGCTGTGGGTAGGAAGTGTTAGGCACGTAAGCCGTGGTTGTCGGTACCGCTACCCCATATTTCTTACTTGAGAATAAGATCGTTTCTTTTTGCGTGGTTGTAAACTAATGCTGGGTATTGAAGTTTATAACTAGGTTATAAAAACTGGCTTTACAGACTTAATATAATGGATAACTTTATGTCAAAGGTCGTGAATGCTCACAACTCGTTTATGCATCACCTAAACAGACGAATAATTTCCGAATTCGCTTCAAAATACGGGAGCGACAAATTAATAGTTACGTAAGTAATAAAAGTGGAAACAAAAAAATATACCTAACTGCTGTTAGTACGGGAACATAAAGTAAATTTTAGTTAGTTACATTTTTAGTTCTGCCATTTTTAGTTAGAGGGCGTGTGTATTTGAGTTGCCCGGGAAACTCTTGTTGAGAGTCAGGCTCTCGACACGTCCATAATTTGACAGTTAGTCAAGTTGAAGTACGCATGTCATCAAAGGATGTTTTTACGACCCGAATAAATATTTGATAAAAACTTCTAATATAAGTTAAATCTGTAATTAATTATTATGCCAAATGTGCAAAAGATAAAAGTTAGTACGTGCATATAAATATTACCATTTATGATGTTTTATTACTACAATTTTATGACTTAGTTTTGCTTTATTAGTAAATTAAAGTTAATAAAATACACCATAATAAATTAAAATAAGGAAAAAAATAAGATCAAAACAAATATCATTTTCAATAAATAAAAACAAAACAGAACTGATTTAATAAAGTAGATAAAATGAAACTAAAATAATATTTGACTAAATAACTTTAAATTAAAAGTATTTGCCGTTACAAGTTCCCACTTATCAATATTATAATAGGTATGTCATAAAAAACCTCTTCATCTGATTAACAATATATAAATACGCCATTTACGTACGTTTTGTATTCATTTTCCGCGAAACGAACAAAGTTATGAATAACGTTTGCGTCCGGAACTCATAATACCGGGTAAGGCATTTGTAGTCGTGACGTTTACAGGAACATAACGCTTCTTCAGGTAGCAAATTGAATGTTAAAACGCGTTACCTGCCCCTAACTGAATAAGTTATGAGGGCGGAGCTATTGGTAATGAAACTTGAATGACCTCGGGTGTGTAGACCGTCTACGAGATGGAATTTCCGTGTTTACGTAACTCCACCGTCGGTTTATTCTGTTGCCTTAAGTACCACTTCTGGGCGTAAGCAGCCTTTAAAAGAACATGGGTATCACTTCGGTGAAACCCATGTGTGGTTTTATGACAAGGCGTCAGTCGAGCTCTGCGCTGGCCTTTTCATTCCTTTTATAAGTTATGACAACATTGTTTGTCCCTTATTTTGATTTTGTTGAAAGGGTACGATGTCTTGAATAATGTTGTTTAAGTTTTTCAGTGTTTTAACCCTTACTCACTGGAGTGATACGATATAGTGTCATCGCATCATTATAATTGAAAAAAAATAATGATGTTATGTACTGTACGTACATTCAATATTTGCTATAATAATTGAACCGTTTATTATTTATCACAGTTGGATCGAAATGGATCGCAACATTCACGACGTTAAAGGTGAATAAGCACAGCTCAACTTTACGAGTATAAGTCACATGTTATTTAATAAAGTAATGCATGAAGAGAAACACATAAACACATATATAGAGAGATGCAGCTAAGTCAATAGGTTCTC
>DWQL01000477.1:0-15070 GCA_018231265.1 Noctuana haematospila | reverse complement strand
GTCGGTAAGTAATTGTTTATTTTTAAATCAGGCAGGCGGACCACATGGTTGTAAGTGGTCACGCTGTGACAAAATAAAAAAAATCCAAATGAATGCAGACAGAACGTTTACGCATTAGCATTTATTAGCATCATCATCAAAACCCGATCAATCAAATGTACCTATTTAGTTAAACATAATATGGAATGATTCACAGTGTGTAGGTACCTACATTGATTGGAGATCCCCGAGTGAATTCTAGTAATTTCAAAAATCATGGGCATATAATTATGACGCTTGTTAACAAGCGCAAAAGTCGACGACCGGACATTCATTATTCACATCTTGTTCGTACAATAAACTTAATCGAATTACCCGTCACCCAATGATCAGCAATTTACATTAGCTCAATATTACTGGAAAACCGTTATACACTTTAACATAGTAGGAAAGACATCTACATGATTAATACTTCAGCCACCAGCACCGAGCGAGTGGGTAGCGGCCTTAATTCTGGCTGCATACGCTTAAAAAGGTGACGTCATATTGTTTTAATCTTTTATATTCTTATTTTGCTAGCTTAACTAAAGCCACTAAAAAGTTCTTATATATTTTGGATAGATGTAGGTATGTAAAATGTCTACAAATAACAGTATATTGAAAATCGAACTTTTGTATTACCTACTCAATTTAGGTATTAGGTAATTTAGGTATCGGAAAATCAGGTATGGATATAGATTTATGTAGACTACCTACGATATTCCCCCGATTGTACCTATTGAGGACCAGTATGTTGTAACAGTTATGATGTTTAACTTTTCATATTAGAAATATTAATAAGTTGTGTAACTACAGGATCACATAGAAGGAAAGTCCTTTGAATTCTTCTCTTTTCCTTTTGGGTGTAAGAATGTAAGTTAGCATAATATATGTATCGCCTTCACTGCTATCTTTAAATAATAATAATGATAAGTACGTTTTTTTAATATTTTAATGAATTTAGTCTTTTTATCTTTCTTTTTGTATACACCAGCCTTTCGGAGCCTTACACTACTTACTTCATTCAAGCTTTTAGCGATAAGGTTACCTATTGTTTATATATTTGATTTAATACGTTTGTTCTGTCGATCTCATGAAGTGCATGCAATAAAGAGTGAATAAATAAGTAAAGTACTTCAAGAGTAGTCATTGGATATAATGCAATTAAACAACCAGTTACAATTTCATTCCGCCCCCGCTACGACGATCACGTCACTCGATTGTTACGAGTTAATAACTAACTTACCTAGATACCTGTTTATTTTCAATCAAGGTCAAAACGAGAGTTGCTACAGTTTTAAAGCTCGTATTATGATCAAGTTATTAATTTATTGATATGCTTTTAGGAACATTAATTTGAACACGATTTCAAAATAGGTACCTACATAATCTACCTAGGTATTTATTTAGGTTCTAAGAGAACCACGTCACAATTTTCATCTAACTATACGTATACAGTGGAAACAAATTATGATTTATTATAATCAAATTAGAACATTCTTTATAAAGTAAGTAACAGTAGGTATCTCTCACTTAAAATTATGGTTGGTTAGATTGCCGAACAGTTATACAGTTTGACGTCATCAATACATGGAGCCATGAATACTTACTTCATATAAGTATGATTTTGTTTGAATGTAGTCTAGACTCACCTAGATACTCGTTGTGAAAAGCTGTATTCTCTGTATGACAGGCATTACGCCTTAGGTACATATTTTTTACATACAATACCATACCTATTTTTTGTAACATAGGTACTAAAAGTATATAGAATTACGTAATGCTTACACTAACATGAAATGTTATTGTAATTTGTAAATTAATATAACTCCAGTAGGTTCCACCCAAACTTTTATAATTCATTTAGCTAGATATTACCTATATGCAGCCTTTCTCTCGCCATAGCAAATATTATGTTACGTTACGTTGAAATATTTGCATGTGCGGTGTGGCGGTGCACACTTACGATAACAAAGAACTGGGGCAAGCGCGCTAACTGTCGAACCGTGAATAATACGAGTCACAGTTTAGGCGAGGTGTGGGTAATCATGGTAATGTCTACAAGGATATTAACATGATGTCTTTATCAAATAGTAAACACGAACTGGCAGCCTTCCTATCCAATGCTTTGCTAGACAGATAAGTGAATGTCTTGACTTGAAACACCTAGCTATTTTAGAATTTAATATATCTATATAGGTTTCTGTAGTTTAAAAATTAGATAGATTTAAAGATTAGATTTTTATGCCAATAAATTTTAAAATAAAAGAAAAATATGAGTGGGCCGCAGAGCTCGTTAAAATATAACAAAATCCGCCTTCGATGACAAATAACGGCTATAATAAATCAAATGATGTAAATTTCTTAAGATTAGGCTAGTTTGCATCTTACATTCATACTCGTAAGACTAAAATATAGTCGCTTTGTTAATCATATTTAAATTTTCTTAGATTAAAGAAATTCATACCTAACTAATCCTGTCAAAGGGGCTAGCTAGCGACCTAGCGCAATTTTAAATCATTAGTAGGGAGATATGCGAGTCATATTTGCATTTTAGACGGTATTACTAATACGAAAACAAACTATTATGGTGAAAAAAAACATCAAAGACGGGTGTATGCATGGTATAAATTTTTTTTACAAGGTTTTTTTACTTGACAAAAGGACAGTCTTAGCTTCATTATATAAAATTAAATGAAGTTATAATAAAGAATGCTTGCACCTGCAGGTGACAGAGGGCGGCGTGACGCGGAAGGTCGCGCGAGCCATGGAAGTGCTGCACGCCAGTGCGCCCGGAGCAAAAGTGCGTGTTCTGCGTGCCGCGTATCATTCCACAGCGGGACCTGGCGCACCAGCTTCGTCCTACTTACTCCACTCTTCACGAAGGGTAAACGCATTTATTAATTACTCAAAGTACGAGTAAACCTAACGTCACACTACGATTTTTGATTTTTTCCTTGATCAAATACTTATAATTAATGCAACCCTATTTAATTCCAGGTCATATCATCTGGGTACAATTTTATAGAACCAGATACATCGCTATCTAAGCCACTAGAAATATCATCCACTCCCTTCGAGTCATCTCCAGAAATAGAAGTTGAAAAAGAAAATTACAAAGTCACAGAACCTGATGATTTCGAGATATCCGAACCTTCAAAATGGCGAGGATCAAAAAATATAAACTCAATTCGAATGCCCAGTGAAGAATCATCTTCTACTGATAATACAAGTGTTATAGACGTAGACTATAACATTAAAAACACACTTAGGAAAAGTTCCGAGAAATTTATATCACAAAATGTCCAAAAAAGAACAACTCCAATTTCTTCGTTATTAGATGCACCGATAACTTTAAGTACTCTCAAATATAAATCTCTTTTAAATGGAAGTGACAGTTGGAATAACAGAAGAAAAAGCTACAGTTTTGAGGAAACGCCAGAAATAGAAGAATCAAGTTTGCGAGAAAGCGATGCCTTGACAATGGAGTCGTCTACTGATAGCGGCATATGTAAATCTTCTGAAGTTGTCAATGACAACTCGGAGAATTCTAGGTACTTTGAAAGAAAAACCAAAATGGAAGATATTCGCGAAGAAACATTCAAGGACTGGCTCTCAAAAAACAGACAAAAACCTTACATAAACCAAGTTAAACCGAACTCAGAAAACATAATTGGCGTCAAGCGAATAGATGGAAGTAACATTACCCTTCAATCTGCAGGAAAAGTGTTGATAACTTTGCCAAAGTCAACGGTCGATTACGAAACCAAGAATTCTTACATAAGTGATGATAGCGATCGAAGGACAAAAAAAGTTGAATTCTGCAAAACGGAACTACACTTCGCCGCAGAATCAGGAACAGTAAACATAATAGCAACTGACGAAAAACCACCGCCATCAAATGATTTTAGGAAAAAAAGAAGTGTGTTTGTACCCATGACTGATTGTATAACTGATAAATCTATTACGTTATTTGGTGATAAAACAGATGTTTTTGAAGTTAAGACGGAAAATTCTTGCTTTATAAATGATGCTAAAACAATCGATGAGAATACAGCAGCTACAAAAAGTATTCTTAAAAATAAAATTCCAAAACCCAAACCATATCTACTAGGTGAGAACATGGCTTTTGGGGATTCGATTGATCTTACGGCTAAAAAGGAGTTAAGTCATAATTTTACAAAACCTTCAAGAGTTTCACTAATAAACAAACAGTTAATTGAGCAAAGATTTGGTAATGAATCAAAATCAAGTATTGAGTATGAAACAGATTGGAGCTCTTTTCAAAAATCGAAATCTAGGACACATAAAATAGGTATGTTATTTTGATGAAATTATATTGCAAACGAACATGTAGGCTATAATATAAGATATAATACCGAATAGTCTGATAGGATGGGTCTAAAAACTAACAGCAGCTATACATAAAAATAGCTATTTATTTAAATGAATTTTATATTATTATGTATTTTTATACAATTAAACCCTAATGTAAAATTTGAAAATTTTGAATATTTATATAACAAAAATACATTGTAATTAATGACGCCCAGAAATATAATTAAACAATAATAATTTCATCTTAGTAAACTTAAACATACATTATACCTCTGTAATCTTTCAGGTCCAGTAAATTCCCCTGAATCCAATCAAGACACAGATCAAAGATTGTTAAATAATTCGCAAAATGAAGAAGATCTTACCACCACAATAAAAAGTAAAGTGAAAATGTTACAAATGTCTCCAACACCTGCACATCCTAAAACAAGACAACTCCGTGAGAGCGACCTTACTTATTTTGGAGTAGTTAAACCTGACAAAACAATAAACGAAAAAAGAAAACATTCTTTAGACAGTATATATAATGAAGAAGATGAAATACTCCAATCCGTGAAATTAGTGAAATTAATTTCAAGTGTGTGCAATAGTGAAGTAGACTCAGATGAAGCTCCAGATTATGAAAACCTCCCTATAAAATATAACTTTACTCCAAAACCTGCTCCTAGATCACATTCAAAATATGACACACAATTAGAAGAAGAGAAAGGAAAAAGAGATTTAAACCCTATATTAGAAAGAGACGTTGAGACAGTTACAGTACAATCTCGAAGAATTAAACTAAGACAACAGGTAACAACCCCATCTACTAGAAGTATATCAGAACCACCAAAGGCAAGCAGACAAAAAACGATTGAAAAAACCTCTAGAGCACAATCTAAAATAAATCAGGTGGAAGGTCCTTTATTATCAAGGTAAATAATTTTTCTATTTCTGTCAAATTAAGCGGTGATGTGATTCAATCCATTTATATTTAGTTCCTATAACTTTCAATTCAGTTCCTCTAACGTTCAGTTCAAGAAATTATTCTTGTTGAATTTGATTTATTGAAATTTAAAAACCCATATTGATAAATTGACGCTGTTTTATGATATTTTAGTATTAAAAATAATGAGAGTGTGATTTCTTGCACATTTTTACATGTCGCATATTTTTTAGAATCAACACAAATACGAAAGAAAAGGGCCAAAAAGGAAAGATCTCAGATATAAACGTTACTGAAAAGAGAATATCTGTAAGTCCCCTATACGTTAACTTAAAGGAGACTAAAAAAATGTCCAATGAAGTCGTTCGCAATCAAAACAAAGAACACAGTATCCAACGAAAAAAGCTAGAAAACAAATGTGATGAAATTAAAGGGCAAACAAAATCTATTGATCACAAAAACAGTTGTAAATCTAATAATATCGATAACGTTACGGTTAAACGTGCGGACTCAGGAAAACGAAGAACAAACGAGCAAAATTGCGGACGAAAAAATTATAACCTAAATAGAACAAAAATACTAGTCACACCTGAGAAATCTCCTACTAATAGCAGTGACACTACTGATAAGAAACATAGAAATGTACACAAAAGTTCCTACGTAGAAAAAGATGCTATCAATCCATCTCTATCAACACAAAAGCATCGCACCAGTAAAAATGAGTGTCTTATAAATACTGGTGACTCAAAAATGAATGTTAAAAAATTACACAGTAGTAAAGATCATAAAAAAATTGAAGCGACATCTTTGGGTGCCGATATTAATAAAACTACTAATAAACAAAGAATGAGTCAAAACTTACGAACAGATGCAACAAATAATAAATTAGCTTTAAAGGAACAAATAAATACACACTCGAAAGGCATGGATTCTGAAGGCATGATGCGTAGTAAGTCATCACCAGTAAAAACACATAAAACTGAAAAAATTGACAGTACCGTCAACAAATCAAAAAAAAGCAAATATGTTATCAATTATGACGATAAAAATGGGACTTTATCTTCTATTTGTAAAATCAAACCTGGTCATGGATCTCCTAGAAAGAAGAAAATCGTAGATTATGAGACTAAAGAAAATTTAAATGACAATACTTCAAAAAACAATAACAGTGCAAACAAGAACGATCTGCGTAAGTAAATCTATTAAAAACATGATTTATTAACATTCAAACATATTTATATGAGATTCAACATGAAAAAATTTCAGTGCAGCTCCCAGAACAAAGGATGGAAATTCAAAGTTGAAATCAAAATTTCACGGACGACAGACTTGTCAAATACTGTAATATAAATGTGCAACTATAGATAATAAATAATATTTAAGATAATTTAAGAGTACCTAATAAAAAATTTGCTAAGCATGCATTGTTATACATACAACAAAAACAAGTTAATGATCTCATGACATGTAAAAGCATTAATAAACTACTTTGCTTACTTTTGTTTGTTTTAATTTAACATTATTTAAACAATTATAACAATATTAATAATCACAAAAAATACATTTCTTTGCCTGATGTTTTTTATTGCTCTAATAAAATAAAAATAAGTTACACAGTTGTCAATGGGTCTTTATCACGTTGGCTTACTTCGACAGTTACTTGGTTATCCAATTTACTTTGAAGGACACCTGCAAAACCACGTAGGAAACCTCTCTCAGAATCAGAGTGATTGGTTAGTATTACTGATGTCCCTTTTTGGGCTGCATCCAGAATGTCATGATGTAGCATTTCACCTGAAAGCATGAAAAAGTTCAATAATCAACGATAAATGAAAATAGAATTTAAGTAATAATCACTTGTACAATGTGAGCGAAATTATTTAAAAGCGAGATTGTTTATGTAACTAAACAAAGAAACAACATTTCAGAATTTGACAGACTATTATAATATAAGCTAATAGTATTAAAATCGTCGGCAATTAATAAGTTACCTATTTATCGGTTTAAAGATCTTTATATCTCATTCAGATAAAAATATCACTTACATGAGAACAACATTGATACAAAAAAAAAAAATTTGATTTTGTTACGACTAGTATTAAAATCGTCGGCAATTAATAAGGTATTTATATTTATTTACCAAAATTTGGGAAAAATTTAATAAATTATAAAGATTTGAAAATAAAATTTTCTAAATAATGAAGTTTATTTTATATGTTATAACTTAATTATGGTTATATATATTATAGTTATTCAAGATTCTGAAAAACTTCTAATCTACTAAGTCTGCCACTTAACTGCAACGGCTAATTAAGGTGAAAAGCAAAAAAAAAGGTAACGAATGTTTACAAAATAATTCATACCCGTTAGAAAGAGATCCACATTTGTAACGCTTTTTAACACAGATGCTCCTGAACCAGCACAAAGCGCTATATTTGTGATTGGACTGTCGCGGTGCATTCGTTTACCAACTGCTAATCGTAGATGCGTTAGTCCTGTTAACTTTTTTATGCTCGAAATAGCTTCATTTAATGTCACTGAAGATTCCAAACGTAATATTCTGAAAAAGTATAATTGTTTGAGATGCAATAAAAACATAGTACTTAATAATGGTATCAACTGAAAATCATTTGTCAATTTTTTTATACAGAAACAGCGAGTGAAATTACCGACCACGTGATTTTAAAATGCTAAACTTTATAATTTCTAACTCTAAAAAAATGTATTTCATATTTGTTTCCCATTTGCATTCCAGTAGGCAATATACATTGAAGTATCAACATATTTATAAATTACAAATAATACTAAATATCTACAAGAACCTTAATTAATTAACTAAGTAATATAAAAAGTCGTCGCATAACATTCATTCTATATACATCTACAAACCTTCCAGCGCCAGTGTTAGGGTCTTCTTTAGGAATGATAGGGCGACATTCGGTAAAAAGGAAGGCAGAGGCTAGCCAATCGTTAACACCGCCCTGAACACTGTCCCAGCTAGTATGAGGTGAATACATAGCAATTTGCTTCTCTAGTAAGTATGCCACGATTTTCTCTTTCCAAGTCCTAATAAAAACAAAAAAAAAATCAGAAAATGTTCCTGAATATATATAAAATAATTATCACCTCCTACTTTTAGTTCAGCACTAGGATTGCCTGAGTAATGGGCGCCATGGACAATTGAATATACACATATACACCCAGACTGGCAACAGAAATAAAAATACTCGAACTCAGGACCCTTGGAATCGGCTTGGTAACCAATATATCGTGCCTGTCATCGAATTGAATATATAAAACACACAATCAAGATAATAAAATTACACAGTTCTGTTTTTACCTTTGGGTCACAGAAGTCAATGGTGCGAAAATTGGAGGGTGATATGATATAATCATTTCAGAACCAATTTCATTCGCTTCTACAGCAACATCTTCTGTCAAATCATTTGTAAGTAGAATCTTAGTTATAATTCTGAAAATAAACAAGTACTCAATTAAGAATGATGATTATTATTATAAAGAAGAGAAAGGATTGTGTCATCATGAACAATGAAAAAAGAACTTCACATTGAGAGTAAATAAATTTCAATTGTAAATATACATGAATAGTTAGCCTTATAACAATAGTAGTAGAGGATACTGCATAGGCAGTAAATATTTATTATTTTTAATTTCGTATTAAACGTAATGTTGTGGTGTATTTAATGTCTAATGTATTATTATAAAAAAAATACCTTGGTGTATAAGGTTCCACTAACAATCCTGTCTTATCCCAACTCTCTGAAAGCTGCTTAGGTGCAAAATCTTCTAATGTATTTACTACATCAATTAATTTTACTCCTGTCTTCTCTCCTCTTGACATTTTTAGGTTTGAATATAATACCTTTAGATGAGCTTGTTTTTTAACAATCAGCCTTTGTAGTTTAAAAATCATTAGATGTTATCTACAAGAATCAAAAACTTCTATATAAATTGACTTTTATTAATTTTGACTAAAAAAAAACTCACTGTTCATTAAAAAAGAAAAAAATGTACATACGGGGCATTAAGTAAAACAAAACTTTCAATATCTTAGTATTTTTCTAAATTAAATTGTAAGACCCATGAAAATAATTTCATAACAATTTTATTTTATAAAATAAACAATATTATTTATAATGTTTCTATCCAGAAACAAGACAAGTGTTAAAATAATATATTTAAACTTATATACAATGAAACAATTATTCAGTTAACTTCCATATTCTTATTTCACCATCATCACTACAAGAAAGTAATTCCTGATTTCCCAACGGATTCCATTTAACACAATTTACATCTTGAGAGTGAGCATTCTGCTTAGTACTGATAAGGTCAAAAGTAGGTGCATTCGAATCTGAACCATCAGATTCTTTAAATATTCTTATTATATCATCACCACATGCTGTGGCTATGAGATCAGTTTTATGACACAAAGCAATATCATATATAGGTCTAGTGTGAAACCCTGACAGTGTGCATACACATTTCCAAATAGAATCCCCTTCAGCCACCATTATTCCCTCAGGATTTCCAGGCTTGTATTCCTTCCATATTTTCAGAGTTTTATCATCACTAATTGATGCAAGTCTCTCTCCAGTCTTGTCAAAGGCTATGCTCCAAACTGTAGATTCATGTGATTCAAGTGTTGCAATGCAAGACCAGTCATTGTCTAATGGATCTTCTTTATACAATTTGATGGTGTTGTCATATGATGCAGACGCTAGAATATCTAGGGTAGGATGCCATATGACCTATAAAGAAACATTGTATATATACTCATACTTTCTGTTTTTTAAACATAATAGAAAAATGTAATGGATGTGAGCAATACAAAGTATTTATGTTAGTTTACTGACTTTTTTTACATCTTGGTTGTGGGCATTAAGGACAGCTTCACACACATACTCATCATCCCCAGCTACTTCCCACACCCAAACAGATTTATCTCTTCCACAAGTTGCCAACAATTGTCCAGATGCTGACCATGCTACACTTTTAACTTCATTCTCATGGCCCTCCAGTGTGGCATTGCATTCAAATTGACCTAGCAACAATATCATAATATTATAATGGAGCTTTGTGTAGATCAATATAGTTTTCTTTTTCAATCATTGCAAAATAAATATCTTATTTAAAGATACACACCGCTTTTCTTATCCCAGACTGCTGTGGTTGCATCAAAACTAGCAGAAGCCAGAAAGTTTCCACAGGGTGACCATGCTATTTCTCTTATGGTGCGTTGATGTCCATCCATTAATACAGTTTTCACAGCCCATTCCTGGCCTTCTTTGCTCCATAATTTAATTATTTTATCTTCTCCACATGATGCAAATATTTTTCCAAGTGGATGCCATGATACATTCCATACTATGCCTTTGTGGCCCGATAAAGAGTTCAACAATTCTAAAGTTGCCATTTAGTCCTGTTGATTCAATACTATGCATTGATTGATATATAAGCTAATATTGATATTAATATAATAAAGATGAAGTTTCTTTTGATGGTTTGAAACAGCCACTGCCAGCCAGAATTGAAAAATAAATTTTGTTTTTGAGAGCCACATTAACAAGGCCGTAACCAACCACGGTAGGTACTTGGATGGGTAACCGCTAGTGGCAAATTTCATGCGCGCTTCCGTGCTTCGGAGGGCATGTTAAGCCGTTGGTGAAGGTTGATATAGATAACAGTAGTTAAACAATATCCTACACGGGTTGACCACTAACTGTTTCTCCACCAATCCGTATTGGAGCAGCGTGGTGGAGTATGCTACAGGCTTCCCCTGTTGTAGGGAGAGACCCGTGCCCAGCAATGGGATGCAAAAAGTGTTGAAAGTGATTCCATAAATCAATGTCATAATCAATATAATAATTTGCATGGATGGTTATTAGACTTAAAATTCAAGAATTTTATGTATTTTATGCAAACATTTTATTGAATATTTGATTATGGATAAAATAAAAGAGATTTTGTTCACCTGATCTAAACAACTTCGGATATATTGTAAATGTTGCAAACTTCGGAAATATTAAATAAAATTTTTAGATGTACAGGAGGTACTGGTCAATCTTAGAAAGTTATTTCTCAAAAGAAAGTAAAACTTTATCAAAAATTTAATATCATAATCATAATCACATCACATTGCTATGGATCGAAAGACTTTGACATTGACAGTGACAATTGACTTCGATTTTGTTTCACAGACTAAGAAGAGATACCATCTTCGTTTTGTTTTGATTCATAAACACAGACAATACTTAGATGTTATGTAGTTACATTCTGTACAATGTACAAGTATCTCTTCTTAGTCTGTACCATCTAAAATTGTAGTTGTACCTACAACTTGTACAATTTATACATCGACTTTTATGAATCGATCGGATTCATAAAAGTCAAAAATGTCAAAATTTGAATTGATTTTTTTTCCATCTCTTGGAATCGAACTATCCAATAATAGTAACTAGTAAGTAGAGTATGTAGATAGCACAGACTACATAGAATGAACGTAGATGTAGATAGATTTAGATGGATTGTATATGTAGTACATAAAATTAATAATATAAATTATATGTACATATGTATGTATGTACATAGTAATTTTAAATTGTTTAACTCCGAGTGTTCTGTAATTATTAATTTTATTACATATACATATTCAATATAATATATTGTGTTCTGGGTTCTGGACTGGTGAATGGTATGAGTGGTATGGTATACTGGACCTGGAAATTGGACTCCTAGAGCTGGAGAAATAAGATTATCACACTTATCGTGTTTTTTCTTTGTATTGTAGTCAGTAATTAAATAAATTATTTGAGGTCTGATTAACTTAACTATTTAAAAGCTGACACTACTTTATTTTTTTACAGTACCCACCATATAAGTTGCCATGGTCATTGGCGCCAGCATACAAACTCATTCAGGGACAGAGGAGAGAACCGATCCAATGGTGGCACCACACATGAATGCTGAAGCATATAGAAATGACACAACGGGCACCTTTACCCAGTCATATTGGGATTATATTCGTTTTCATCCTGGTAAATTTTGTTATTTTTATGACAAGAATCTTTGTAGAAATTGGAAATAACAATACTAGTAATAATTTAGAAGTAACAATATATTTATGTGCTAACTCTTAAATGATTTTATTACTATGTGCAAGTAAATTACTTTTATTTCACATTTCAGATGGAACTTTATTAATTGGCTGCTCAGAATTGACTGGACGCTACTGGGATGGTGGAGCCATAGTAGGAAAATTGCCAGAACCAGGACAAGATATCAGCTCTTCTACTAAAAAAGTCATAACATCAAATAGTGGCACAGCTGAAGGATTTTTTGTTGAGAACTCTAATAGGGTAATTTGGATATTGTTTATTACCCCACCAATTCCCTCTC
This sequence comes from Noctuana haematospila, assembly GCA_018231265.1. Lineage (NCBI taxonomy): Eukaryota > Metazoa > Arthropoda > Insecta > Lepidoptera > Hesperiidae > Noctuana > Noctuana haematospila. The sequence goes on along the minus strand of DWQL01000477.1, from coordinate 2,370 downwards.
TTAAACCATCATATTTATTATAGGCTGAAAATACTATCATTATCATCAACCTCTCCAAGTATGGGTCTCCTCAGATATGAGGATTTATGTCATAGTCCACTATACTGACAGAGTGGTTAGGTGGACACTCTTGATTCCAATGATTTCCTTCATCAAAGAGCAGGTCACTCATGCATGCATATTTGTTGCAGATGATATTATGTGAGGACAGTGGAGCTATTACTTTTTGGAGCTGTCCTGATGATGTTTGGAAGGTGTGGCAGTGTGAGACCTCAATAGCAGAGCATGATGATACAATTATGGCTGCTGACTATTTAATTCCTAACAAAGAGTTTATTTCTGTTGCTGCAGATGGTGATATAAAGGTAATATTGCATTACCACATATTGTCGCTTAAGTCCAAACACCGCATAAGAATGATGTGCATATCTCAAAACAGTTGAATTAAGTTGGAATGTAAAGTACAAGAAAAATATGTTTGAACTGTATTTTATATATAGTAGCTAACGTTGTGAAATTACTTGTTGAGTAATTTGTAGTAATTTTTTTAAGGTGTGGGACATTGAAAAATTGATGTCCATAAGAAATTACAAGGGTGCACACAGCATGGCCATCAATGATGTTGCAGTTCAACCTAAATCATTCACAACTTTTGCGACAGTTTCTCTTGATCAATATGTGTCTCTATGGAATGAGGACACATCCAAACCTATCTGTGGTTAGTAAATGTTTGTTTTACTACTGACTACTGATCTTTATTTAATATCTGTTATTAGAGGTTCTCAAATAAGGTGCTTTCTTCCAAAAGCATTTTAAATATGAGCAGTGTAGTCTCAGTGAACTTTTATAATCATCGCCCTAAACATTTCTGACCCTAAAATCTTTTCACGTCAATTCCATTTTTCATTTCAATGGATGAGTTTCTTATTGTTTGATATAACTTTTGATATTCTAATATCTAAGAATGGGCTAGAGCGCAGCACTTTCAGTGTATCCTATGTGTATATTGGTCTTTAACCTTTAGTGTCCCACAGCTTGGCACAACTGTGTGTCGTTGGACTCCATAGTCACGTTGTTTAAAAGTTATATATTATTATAATAAATCAAGCGTTACATTATGAATAAATATTTGCAGATGTATTGAAGAACAACTGTGGTCTTCGATGTATAAAATGGCTCGACGAATTTAAGATTGCATTTGGAGATGATGCTGGAGTTTTGAGATTAGTCGATATTAGAAATCCTGAAATGGTCTTGAATTTGACTGAATTTCCAGCTGCAGTGCATAGAATAACAGTTCATCCTGAGTAAGATTTTCTGTATCAACTGTATCATAACAACAAATATTGTAATTTGAATTTAGAGCGGTTTTGTTTTTCAAAACTATTTTTATAGTAAACATGACATTGGAGACTTCACCATGTTGTGCGACCACCATCAAATTTTATTATTATAGTTTATGGGAGTTCTGTTGTGGTTTATTTAACTGCTGGGCTATGACATTTGGCTGAGTTCACAACGATCTCCACATCTTTGGAAGCTTGTAGCTTTGCTGTGTATGTTCCTTAAGGAATTAAGGCCCAAGAAGTATAAAAGGGTTTAAATTAGTTTAATTAGGGGTTAAAGGGGTTAAATTAATTTGGAAATTTTAAAGCATTCCTACTACATAAGTCTTTGTTTAAAAATCCTTGTTTTTTATAATTATTGTGTCCCTATGTACTTTGAATTATGCCACTAAGTATATGTTATTTTTATTGCAGTTCAAAGAAAATAGCTGTATGCTGTGACAACAAAATTGTTACAGTATGCGAAATATCGGAAGAAGATAAATTTAAAGTTATTTACCAGAATCGAGATAAACACACCAATTATGCAAGGGGATGTGCATGGGATGTGTCAGATAAAAATGTGTTGTACTCTGTAGGATATGACGGTGGTCTGAAAACCCATAATATTGCCACGTGTGATCTATAATGTTCATTTCATTCAACTATATTATACTTACTTCAATATAAGTATTGAATAATACCTACTTATAAAGATCGCGCAAATTATTAATTATATTTGATAAAGTTGTGTTTAAATTGAAGTACGAAAATATAGATATCAATAAGTGCTTTTAATATGACAATGTGTTTTATTAAATCTAGAATACATTTACGTAGTATAAAATGAAGTCTCTTCCGCTCTGTTCGCTTAGATCTTTTAAACTAGTACTCAACTGATTTTAATGCAGTTTTCAGCAACAGATAGAGTAATTTTGAGGCGGTGCGAAGTTCGCCGGATCAGCTCGTCACTACATAGTATAAAACAAAGTCGCTTTCTCTGTCTCTATATCCCTATGTATGCTTAAATCTTTAAAACTACGCA
>DWQL01000476.1:0-15071 GCA_018231265.1 Noctuana haematospila | reverse complement strand
CGCAGGTAAAAACGCAGGGCGCATCTAGTCGTTAATAAGAAAATTTAAAAAGTCTGATGTCAAATTTGTAGATAACTTTATTTGTTTCCTTCCCAGCTTTGGGAACGGGCTAAGTTGGAACCAGCCGTAGCTCCGCCTTGCCGGCTGTCGTGGTTGACGCTGGCCGTGTGGCCCGCTGCCGCTATTGTTGGACTCACTGCCCAATGCGCACTTACCGCTACGGGGATTTACCATGAGCAGAGTAAGTATCAGTTTTACCCGTAACTGATGGACACAGATCGTCTCATTGATTAACGAAGGATTTAGCTAAACGTTGGCAGACTTCTCGCCGGCTTCTGAAAGGCTCATCAACAAAAAATTAACTAATCAGCTGTTAAATATATTGTTAAGTGTAGTGTCTACGGAGTGTCAAATTGATTTAACTTGAATTGATATGCGTTAGTTTGAAAAATGTTTTAATGTCTTTCTTAGTCATTGTATTTCCTCACGAAGTATTTCTCCACTAGATTTATGTTAACGTTCGGGCGCCATTGTTTTATAATAATGTTATAATAATGTCCCCAGGCATCAGCGCCCAGAAGCGTCGCCTGAAGGCGCAACAGGCCCGGCCGGTGACGCGCGAGCAACGCGCCGAGATGAAGCAACGCAAGTACCGCTATCTGTACCAAGTGCGCACCGCGCACGGTGACGTCATCTCGCAGGTAATACGCATCTTCAGTACACTTCACTACGTTTCACAATTAGTGAGAACGCTTTTTGACAGGTGTAAACGACAAATGTGACGTCTCTAAAATACATTTAAATATCGATTTATAACATTGTATTTTTATTTTATTTAAAAAGTTACTAGTTCGGTTAAGAATTGACGGATTTATGGAACTAAAAACAAACAAAAAAAAGCATCACAGCAAAGACGAATTGAGAATCTGATCCTTTTGGAATTCGGCAAAAAAATGTGTGTATTTTAATTTTTAATTTTTCGCCACCAGTCGTACGTCCAAGCGTTGCAGAAGAAGGCCCAGTGCGGCAACTGGAGCGGCGGGGTAGCTCTGGGTGGCGGAGGGGGCAACTGCGGCGGGGGGGAGTGCAGCACGCTGCAGAGCGACTCCACGCACCTGACCGTGCTCGCCGGCTCCGAGCACGCGCCGCCCACCGACTCCGACGACGACCTCAACCAGATACGAGCCGCGCATTGAGAGGTGAGCTAGCGTCTCGTTGTTACTCTCCTACTCCAAGTCAACATTTTTTATTCATCATTATTAGGTATTTAGTTGAAAAAAGTTAGAGTAAGAAAAATAAACCAATATGGCTCAACGGCTTTAGGTACCCTTTGGACTATGGTTGACTAGCGGGAAAAAAAACTCTCGGTACCTACTCCTTTAAAATGAAGTATGTATTTGTATCACTCAGAGGACGTACTGTCGTCCTAGGGACAGTCTTACATATTTTTTTATGTTTCCTTATTTTATCCATTAGTTGTTTGTTAATTCCAATTGTGTGACATGTCATTCTTTATTTCCAGAGAATCTGCTGGGATTGTAGCGGTGGAGATAAGGATGAAAATCAGTTGTATGTAATGTATCCAGTATTAAAGTAAGGCATAAACACTCATATTATTATTATTGCAATATTAGTAGTGGTTATTACAATCGATCTTATTATTGTATTTCTATTCAATGTGAATTTATTATTATCTTATGATTATTGAAGTGTATTATTTAAGTGTTGGAGTTCAAGGCCTAAACTGTCTGTATGTTTGTAGCTTTTATTATATTCGTATAAAGTAACGTAACTTTTAGAATATTATTGTATGACATTTTTTTCCTTTCTATGTATCGTTATCTATCGAATTGATCAACCGCAATAGATCGGCCTCTGGCTATTGGGTTTAGGCCCCTTTTCGACGAAAATGATCTCTTTTTGTTTTAATTTTTTTTGGAAAAATTTTTGAAACTTTAGACAACAGCGTCTTAGGTTTCCCATTATGTAAACTGTTATTTAGATTGATGTTGTTGATAAAAAAAAGTTAAAAAAAAAAATAATAAAAAATACAGCGATCATCGATAATTTTACCGAATAAGATTGTGTCGTCGCGAATTCACGTAGAGATTGATTTGTCCACTGCCATTGTAGTTTATGTACCAATTATATAACCAGTAGATGATCTCGTATGAACTCTTTTATAATTATGTATAATCTTGTAAGAGGTCTTGAACTCCCTATAATTGATATGTGGTTGTGTTCACTTCATTATTGTAATAGAGTTGCATTAATAAATAATTAATAATGGGTATGTTAATATGTGTAATTGAATTACATTGTAACAAGTGTGAGGTGTCTCAGTCTGGACGGCAGGACATGTAATGTTAAATGAGCTAGTTACTAGCGACCTTGTAAACGTTTAGAATGCATTTAAAAATGTTTATTTTTATTTGCTACTCGTGTGGGTTTTGTTATAATTACATCCACAAATGGCCAATCACTTAATAAGGCCTAATTATTGTTGTGCGAGAGTAAACTTGTGCACGTTTTAAGGACCACTGTACTGTCGTTTCGCTAAGTACTAGTTATTGTACTTCAAGCCATTAACTCACGCCGAAACATTTTGTGTTTACGTATATCTTCATTACAAATAAAGCTCTCAATTTGAAACTTTAATGTGCTGAAAGACACAAGTCTATAGCATGATTGCACTTAGTAATGGCGGCAGTTAATTCACTGCAAAGTTAATGTGACAAATTAATCAAAAGTGAATCCGTTACTCTTGCATGAAAACGTGTATGGTAAAAACCCATTGAGTTTGAAAATAATATGGGATGATTTTATAAAAAAAAATTGATTCAATTATTATAGTTTTTTTGCGGTATAATTAAATTTTATTAACGTTTTATTAATTTTTTCAGTTGTTAGGACAATGTTGCACATATAAATATAACAAAAGGTGACGCAATACGCACAAAAATACAATTAGAAGGCTACAAGCTCTTCCTAAAAGAAATTTAGATTAATTCAACGTTCTTTTTTGAGATTATATTTATTGTGCTTTATTTTTAGATTACTGATGTTTAAAAGTACACGTACGTATGTACGTACGTACTAAACATTTCTAACTTGTACTAGTATGTACAAGGCTCGCTAAGATTTCATGGAATTTTTTGTTTCGTTTACTAATAAGATACGGATACGATGCCGAATTAATTATTATTATCATTTTAATCCTGTTGATTCTTTCTTACATTCGTTCTTGCCAAGACATTCCTTTAAAAATATGTTCCGTATGTCGTTTTGAAAAAAAATTTACGTTAAGCACATAGCGATTGAGATGTGATTGACGGGTAAACTCTTAAAGAGTGTAGACTAGGTTAGCTTCAAGAAATTTTCTTAGAAGTCGGTGGTATTTGAAACATTAGAACGGCTGGAAAGTGTCGCTTACATAAATATGTTAAACAAAATTCTGATGTCTTGTATAAGTCTTTACGAAAGATACTGTAATACTTTAAGCGTTATTATATTATATGCAAAGCAGAGGTTGTTTTATAGATGCAAATTATTTATTTACGCTCATTTTATTGTCTCCTCAATGTGTGAGCTGTTTAATTTTTTTATTGATTAACAAACTCGTGAACGTGTTTTGAAATAAATCAGTTAATCAGTATAAAAAATTAAGTAAGCTTTTGTTTTCTTAAACAATTATTGCTCAGACTACGAGGAGTGCAAACGTACATTCTATTCAGCGTGTGATAATTTATATTATGTTTATTTTTGGCCAAAGTTTATTTTAGTTGTTACATCGCTAAGAGCACAAGGTTATGTTTACAGTCTCCTTATGTTGTAGGCGGTTAATTTGTTTAGTAATAATTTCTATTGTTTCCTTAAGACTGCCGCAGGGCATGTTTTGCATTTGAAATATTTAGCACATAGAAATGACATCCGATTTCCTTAGTCGCCATCAGACGGGCAGGTTCGATCCTTTATGAAATATTTCACACAATAAGTATCTGAACTGATTTTTTAATTAGTGAGGATAGTGTATTTCTAATATTCGTCTATTCAAATTATTCAATTAAAAAAAAAAACTGATACTGATATTATAAATTAATAAAGTCCCACTGCCATTTTGCCATTTTTTGAAAATTCCTGAATTCAGAAATATTTTATCTGATACATAAATACACATCCTTGCGATGTGAGCGCAGTTAGCTGTCACACTGCGCATACACGTAACACTAAGATGTAAATAAAATATATTGTAATCATAAGGTAGTTTTAGATATAAGTAGCATTTTGAAGACGGTGGCGTTTGGACGTGATCCTGTATTCCTTCCCATCTCTAAACGATGTCCACTTACCGCTCAACTTCTAGTCTTTCATTATATTCCTTACTTTTATGTTTACTTAACAGTCAATGGACGTGTGCCGAGTAGTGTAGTATGCAATGTCTCAATAGACAGGAAATATAATGCAATTTCATTAGTCCAAATGTTAAAAGAGGTTAGGCTCTATTAACTTTTAAATGAACTACTATTTTCAATTAGTAGTGTATTTTAAATAGTTGAAACCTCGTATCTCTTTAATGCAAGTTCTTAAGTGCAATAGTCAGAGCTGAAATTTCCACCAGAATATCTGCACTACTTGGCACAGAACACTACATTACTGTATAATACATATGGGTCATATTCAAAATTTTTGTACATTTTTACACGATAAAACGTCCGATTGAATTTTAATAAATTTTGTTACATTTTTCATCTTTGTTTCTTTTTTGTAAATGTACAATAATTTTGAAAATGACCCATATACAATATAAAATACGTTTAATCTGATATAAATTTAACGCGAGTAGAAAATGCGTAGAGTTTTTTTTTAATGATACGAGTAAATGTTTAAATTCAACAGCTTTCCTTAGTTTTATGCATGAGAATCATTACTTCATGTATACTCACATACATTAACCATATTATTATATACCTATATCTAGTATATCTGTATCGCATAAATGTAGCATGTGCATATAGTATTCAGTGAACACATGTCATGTGTATGTTTTTATTTACTTCCACTCACATTATAGTGCCAGTGATTTGTTATCTTTTTTAGGAAATTTTGTTATTTTTATACCGTAGATAAAATTAAAATTATTTTTGAATTCGTTAAAAATGAAATCAAAGAGTTTACATTCCTTTCCTATACAGCTAAATTAATTTATTTTATTATGCCTAAGTATTATTTTGTCAATGTTGTATATTTTTATGGTAATTGCCTATATTTGTTTGTACCCTTAAACCCATAAATCATTATACAAATTTTGAAATTTATAAGTTTTTTTTTGTTTTACTTTCTTTCTGATCCCTTTCTTTCGCTCCTTTTTATTCGTACATAATGTACTGCATATAATTAGACTCTAACATAAACACTAGAAATCAATCACCTTAGACTTGCTCCGCAAACTTCGTGAGTATTATTAAATAAGTAATGACACATAATTTCAGAGTAATAAATAAACTATACACACGCAATATCTGTACTAGGGGCGAACCTAGAACATAAGAACATACTCCATTTTTATCTTAATTTTAAATTTAACCGAAAATAAAAACAAAAAATATCTATTCTGCCCTTTAGCTGTACCTTTAGATAATTGTAGATACCTTTTCTTGACGTGGGTTTGCCCTTTGCGTATCTTTTACTTCCAAAGGCCAATTTTTGAGAATCTTCAAAGAAAATATATCTACAACCTAATGCAATGTGCTTCGATAAAGTAATACATATATTATTCAAATAGTTGCACTAGTACTCCCTTTTCTATAAATGCCAACTACTTGTTACTGATAAATCTGTATAAATAAAAGTACATTAAAAATAAAGTTACTGGCGGAGGTTGAAGCAAAAGAAATTTAAGTATATTCTGAGTTACTTGTACCAATAGGTAACTCAGAATACTGCCACTGCTAATTGTACCCAAAAGTAACTCTGAATACCAATTGTAAATCGCATAAAGATTTTTATGAAACAAAACATATTTGATTCCGTATTTTGTATAGTTCCTAAGATGCGATCATTTTACGTCGGGTCAAATTAAGTACTTTAATTTTTTCTCTGAAGTACCTACTTTAAATTGTGGACAATGATATAGGTATAATGCTGGTATTTTTTTAAATTTCTATTCTATAAGATTCTGCTTTTTCTATAGCTTGGGAGTTGAATTTTCAAAGAGGTGTTTCTCTATAAAATATGACGCCTAATGAAGTCTGTTTTTCAAAAAATTTGACAATACTAAGCAGCAAATAATTGGTGTTTCCTGTATTGTTTTTCGTTCAATGATATTACTTGATGTGCTAGCTTAGATGAAGTTTTTTGTCATAAGTACGTTTTAACTAGGTACTTAATCTAATTCTTGACTCACTAGCCTAGACAGTAGTTAGGTCGCTAGGCTAGCCAGGTAGATAGGCAGGATGGAATATGAAATCAATGAAAGGAAAATGAAAAAAATTAGTATTGTCATTTTAATTTATGCCCTGTGTATAAAATACTTTAAACTGAGATGTTTTAATTGTAAGATTAAGGTGTAGAGAATGTAAGGAGGTAGATATATCATTCAGTATTGTGTACGCAGGGTGTTCGTTCACATTCTAGAAAGTCAGGGAAATTCTGTCCTAAAAAAATTAAGGGGAAAAGATTTTATTTTTTTTACTCTATTGGCTTTACATGATTGCAAAATGAAGAATATAACTAATAAATGTATTTATTTCAGAAAGAGATTAGACTTTTATGTCAACTAAAATGTGAAAGGAATGAAAATGACTCATTTCCGTACCATCATTGTCTTAATTTTTTTCAAAGAAATTAGGAAGAGTTCACTTGTAAATTAACATGATACGTCAGGAAATTGGCAGATTGAATCACAAATATGTCCTGAAAAGGATTCCTAGAGCAGTTTGAGTGTGTTCAGTCAGGGTGTTCCCTGATATAAGCATAGCTAAACATTTATGTTCTAATCACACGAAAAAGACATAATACAAAATATTCGATTTCTAATTTCATCTCAATGAAATATAATATATAATTATATACAGTATATTAATTATAGTCATTGTATTGAGGATCGATATATAAAATAAAGTAGTTTGTAACGGTTCAACAGTTACATGCGCAGCTTTCGGATAAATTTATTGTTACAATTTTGTTGAAACAGATTACAACTCATGAAGTTGTTTAAAATTAACATTGAAAATATTTAAGCAGCTGGTTCCAGCAGATTGTTTGTTTTCTAAATCCTACATCCAGGAGAGGGGGGAGGGTCTTTATTACCTATTTCTAAATGTCGTGGTGTCATTTACACTTGGCGTTCAAAGGCGGATTGCCGTATTTCGCAGTTTAATTTTATCTATTATAAAGAACTATTAGGTACCTAATCTCGCTCATAATAATAAAATAACTACTTTAATACATACTTTTGCAATTTTTTAAATCGCTACAACTTCAATTCTCAACAAACTCCACTGCTGTATATAAGTTCCACTATATTAGATTTCGCCAAACCCTTGCTAATGTCCCTTGATAACGTTATCGATAGATTTATCCGAGAGCATCATGGATGATAAATATAATATGAGTAGACGATGCATATTTTTATATATAGAAAAGGTAGAAGGATCAAAGATTCTATTTTCGTGGTGAATTCGGGTTATAACGGTGGCATATAAAAGCAGGTTATGAGCTAAACATAAGTAAAATAAGTGCTTACGTGATCTATTCTCGTGGTGATTGTACCTAATTATTATATTATTAATACTTATAGTCGGCACTCGTAACTTTATTACTTTGAAGTTTTATTACTTAACATTATTTAATTTGTCTCTAAGTAGGTATCTTTATATTGTAATACCTAACACGGTTTTTTACTAAGTAGATACAATCAGGTACATGCCTCGTGCTACTAAATATGTATTACTATAATAACATAAGGACTTATGAGATATATTATGATCACACCTCATCAATTTGGAAATGAAATCTTGTTCAGTAAATATGATTAAATAAATAATTTTTCTTTATTCTGTACCTAATTGTGCAATAGATTGGTAATTTGGGTACGTCATCGTTGATGTAACCTACATAACAAATTATCTTAAATGTTAAATCATCCTATGACTAAAATTTTTTTTTTCAATATTCGTTACTACCAATTTCGCAATACAAACACACACAATCACGAGAATAGTTTAAGTAAATCGAGTACCTAGCAAAGATGCTCACTAACTAATGGAATTTTACATTAAACTAAGGTATTGCAAAATAGCTTGAGCTATGTTGGTTTAGCAAGACGTCCGGTCCAAGAGCACACGTGAGAATTTATTGTTGCCGTTATTCGACTTTTTATCTTTCGATAGTGTCAAAGTCGAAGTGAGATAGCAGTCGCCATGAAACAAAGAACAATCATCAGAACAAAACTAGGTCTACCTGTAATTTATGTGAGTCTAATTGCTAGAAACAATAATATTATGTCAATAAAGCATGTACCCAAATCTGTAACACTACCTACTACAAATACAATAAACGTAAGCTGTGTTATCGTGTATTATATATATGACGGAAGGCGCATGTTATCTTACTATGATTGATACTTTGTTAAATAAAAGTAGATAGATAGGTATCGTAGGAATAAGGATATAATCGAGGAATGAAATCTACCTATGGTTTTCTTGTTTTGCATCCGGACGAACAGAATTCATGATAGGAGGTAAAGAAAGTGCATTGTAACTTGTTATTGAGAACAACTTACGTAATATATAGTATGTGGTTATAAGCGTGTCCGTCTCACTATTATCTATTATACGAAGTAACGTTGCTGAGGAATGTATGTAACGATTTGTCATTAGAAACAATAAAAATAGTTTGCTATACATAAGTAAAACATGCTTCTTGTATTTTTTATTGATATTTCAACGTTTAACTAAGTAAATTGTGTTACGGAGAAGCGTACAAGACATGTACCTAATGGAGATATGATACCAGTGATGTGTGTAAGCAAATTTTTAGTACCTATGTACCTACCTACAGATTTCTTTTGTAGTTTTCTGCTAATTCATTTAATTTATACCTAACTAATTCGGAGCATATAAATATTTATGAGCTTTATATTGTTTCTGTTTTACCCCTTTAGCTCTTTTTGTAAACTTTAGAGCTTATTTTTGCCTCAGAAGACACAATTAACCGTCCTAACTTTGATCGATGGTATTTCAGATAATGAATGTATTAACTGGAATGATACATACGTTAGTGTCTATAAGTGATCATTTGTATTGCAATTAAATTTCTAATACTTATTTAATTAGGTAGATGCATCCTTAATTCAAAACAATCTTAATAAATTTGCCTATAAGTTAAAATCTTTTTGTATTTTATGTTTTCCTACTAAGCTTTTGAACTTAATATCCATGTTTCCGACGGACAATCACTGGTGTCTGTATGTCGATGTAAGGTAAAGATATAGAGGCCGTAAGTGTAACATGATCTAGTACGTAAGTAAGTAGGTACTGAATATGTTGGACTGTGGTCCCTTCTTGCCAACACTTTAATGTACGAACGTTATTTTAATAAAGATTTGTTGTAATCTCAATGATGTTTGCCTTTTTATTGCTTTAACACACATAAGATACGTATATGAGTCTTCATCGTGACTAAATGTTATTTTTAGGTAGGAACACATTTTCTTACCGACCGTACAATACGCACATTACACATGTTTAAGTGTTGAACTTGACCTAAAGTTTTAGTTAGGCATTGAGATAAAAGCAGGCAGTGTTTAAACATTTCCATTCTTTATTACATATAATACTTTGGTTTATTGTTATACATAATTTACATGATTAATACTAAGATTTGTTACTATTATACTATCCACAGTGCTTTGCTTACATAATTATTCTGCTTATTACATGTACCTATACTAATAACAATACACGTACAATAAAAATAAGGAGATATAAATTAATATTGTGCATGTGACAGCACGTAAGTAGGTACGATAATATTACCTACTCAATATAATAATAAAATAATGTTTTGTTGTTTTTGAACAAATTATTGTTGAATTTAGGTACCTATAATTAGTTAATAGATTTATTAATTAATTACATATTGGAAAAACATTTATTGCTGACTATAATTATTTTCGTAACTAATATTTCTGTGTTGAATGCACTAATTTTCCTTTCTTTAAGAATAATGTCCTTTCGCAAGGAACATTCACTTGTAATGCGACAAGAATTTATAAAGAAGTGCATTCCAAATTTATTGTCACCTCATCTGGTAACGTATCAGAATACAATTTACAATGGTTTATTTTACTTAAACTCTGGCTTCCAGTGCAACTCAAGTCTGCTTAGTGCACTTATACCAGTAGCTACCTAATATAAATAGAACTTTTAAAATTAACATTTACATATAAACCGTAACATTAAGACTACGGATAATGTGTGACTCATCTCCGCATCTTTCCAAAAACAAGGAAAAATGCCCGAGAGATAGTACCTATCTGCCAACGACCAGCCTCATATGCACGACGTTATCTCTTCTACGTACGAGGATGGGAATATTCCGAAACATCCGTTTAAATCTCCAGTCCACCACACGTCGTCTTGCTTCTCATAGATATTTATAATATCACCTGTCGATGCAAATAAACCATGAGTTAGTTAAAATCCGGTTAACTAAACGCAAGAAAAACTGTACCTACCACAAGAAAAATACTAAGAATGTTACAGTGGTCTAGCGGACTGTATCACAATTAGAACTTAATTATTAAGTTCTAGTTACATGTAGTTACTGCGACAATAATGTTTAATGATGGTTCAGTCAACAGCACTATACCAATTCCCACGACACACAACAAAATGTAACAACGAATACAGTTGAAATAGAGCCAGCATTTATAATCTACACATAAATAGGAAGTGTACATAATAAAAATAAGTAGTATGAATTTTAGAAAAACTGTAACTTTTCATTGAAGTAACTTTGCATTTTTGTGTCTCAACAAAAAGTGAAACTACAGTAAAACATTAAATAATTACAAGACGAAAATAAATTATTGTCCACGATCATTCACAGGGAAATTATACCTACTTGCTAGTGTTTTGTGGACGAACAAAAAATTCGCATTGCAATTTGCAATCTACACAACAAAGAGTTTATACCTACCTATAAAAGTAACAACGTTTGGTAACCGATGAGACAATCGCTGTAAAATGATTTTGAATGCAAGGCCTTCCCTGATATAGTGATAAAAGATATCTAATAGGTTCTGTTGTAGGGCATAATTATTACCTATGAACCTATTTACCTACTTCTATCTGTGCGTAGGTATACACATCTAATACCTACGTAGGTAATAACAAAAGTATGTCCCTAACTATTTGGTTACATGTATTATTTAGAAGGTTTATATATTAAGTTTTTTAGGTACACCCACTTATTATTTAAGAATAGGTGTATTTCTTTAATCCGGAAAATGTACATTTTAATACTAATGTACTTAGTAGTTATGTAGGTGCCTAGAGGGCGCGCTAAGCCGAATGCATGATCTTTTAAGTTGAAGAAATAACTCACATGACCAGATAAATTAATATAATAGAATGTGCACATAAATATCATTAGAATATTAGCTTAAGATGATATTTACCCGGCGATAAAGTGAGTTCATCGTTAAGCCTTGCTTCATAATTATATAAGGCACGACATTTTCCTATTATTTTTTGCGCTTGCTCATCAGTTGCGTTGCTTTTACCGATGTCAGTTAAATCTGTTGAGCTATCGCTTTGTGATGAGAACTCATCTGTAAAGAAATAATTATATTGATAAATAATAAATATATATGAATGATTAGCCTTATGATTTGTGTAAATCGTAACAAACAAACATTTGCAAATTCTTAATCCTTAATATATGAATTCATTAATTTCTGTCCCTCCCCATTTTAAGATACCGTCAAATAAAGGTACATACACTACATACTCGATATACGATAAAGGAACCTCGGCTTAAAAATATCCAACACAAGTTCTGTTGTCCTCTAACTATGCCGCATCGGAATAACTTAATGAAGTATGACACTTGTCTCCAATGCCTCCACAAGCGCGGGTTGACTGGTACCCATCTTTGGGGTAGTGTTGGGACATAAAGCACTTGTGCTCGCCATACCACATGTTAATTAACTGTTGTGATTTATAAGAAATAAACACTTAAATTATTATAATAAGCAAGTTTTATTATACACGACCACCATATTTTTAGACACCGAACAGAGAGAGAGTTATTGCAACGGAAACGGATAACACAAACAAAAATCAACTGTCAGAGAGTACAGGTATCGGACATAGACCACAGAATACATATAAACTGTAACAGAGTAAATAAAGGATGCTATTTTATTTATTTCAACACTCTCACCAAATAGCATTCCTCATCATAATTACAGAAAATGTAACAAATATAATTCAAAATAAATTTTACACAGAAATCATAGAATCTTTTGATTCAAGTATTCAAATTCAGTTATTAGCTCTCACCAAAACAAAACGTTATTAAGATACTATTTTAAGATAACTTTATAATCAAAAACTGAAGTTAAAACAAAAATAATTAATTTGGCTTTAACACACCTATTTTAGTTCTTAAATACTGAAATCTAACTCTGGAGAGAGCTTTGGTTAACAAATCAGCATACTGTTCTTTGGTACAAACATACTTTAAATCTTTTTGTTTATCCATAAATTTCTCTTTAATAAAGTTATATTTAACCTCTATGTGTTTACATCGTTTGTGATAATCCACATTTTTTATCAAACAAATTGCACTTTGATTATCTATATTTAAACACACAGAGTCCTGATTAAATGCACCAATGTCAGTTAATAGTCCCTTTAACCAAATTGCCTTTTTGGTTGCTGCGCAAGCAGCCATAAACTCAGCTTCGGTTGTTGACAGAGCAACACTTTGTTGACGTTGAGAGGCCCATGTCACAGCAGCTCCATCTTATATATAAAATTCTCGTGTCACAATGTTAGTCTCTATACTCCTCCGAAACGGCTTGACCGATTCCTCTGAAATTTGGTACTGCCCAATATTGTTTCTGTAAAGAAGCATTAAGGATCATACATAGCTCTTTCTAATAAGGTTCGGTTCATTCTCTCCGCCAATCCGTTTTGCTGGGGAGTGTATGGAACAGATGTTTGGTGTGAGATTCCACACTCCTAAAGAAAACTTTGAAAATTATTACTCAAATATTCTCTACTGTTGTATGTACGGAGGATTTTTATGGTATTATTTAAATGATTTTCTACTAAGGCTTTGAATTCTTTGAATTTATCAAAAACTTCTGACTTGTTATTTAATATATAAACAAATACTTTCCTGGTAAAATCATCTATAAATGTTACGAAGTAACGGGCTCCTCCAAAGGATGGTACCTCCATTGGCCCACAGACATCTGAGTGTACCAGTTCTAGTTTCTCTTTTGCTCTGGATCCTTCTGAAGAGAAAGAACTTCTTGTCTGTTTTCCTTCTTGACATGTTATGCATATGACTTTGCTTTGATTTTTTAGTTTAACACCAACAGTTTCTGATAATTTGCTTAAATCATCGAAGTTCAAATGTGCCATTCTTTGATGCCATAAATAAAAGTAATTGTTGTTAGTCGCAGACATGTATGCTGGAATACTGTATGTATTTAGCCTGTACATATTATTAACTAATGTAGCTGTTGTTACCAGGTCATTATTTTTATTAAATATTTTGCAACCTTCTTTGTGAAACTGTACATTACAATTCTTCTTAATTATTTGACTTACAGATAGTAAATTAGTGGCAAGCTCCGGGACATATAAAACATTTTCAACCTTAATTGTATCCTGCTTGCCATTCTTTCTGACCACATTCAAGTTTACAGTTCCACAGGCTTTCACAGATAATTTCTTGTCATCCGCTACTTTTATTGTGTTCACAGGTGGTATAACTTCATCATACAACCACTCACGGTGCATGGTTAAATGCATTGAAGCTCCTGAATCAATAAACCAACTGTTGTTATTATTTGCTGAAGTTGCAGAGAATACTGCCACATAACCGGAGTCCTCGCTAGACTTATGCTCTTTCTTTTTATTTCTGCAGTATTTACTGATATGACCATATTTATTACACACAAAGCATCTTGGCCCTTTGCTTGGTTTATAACTTTTATTAGAAGCTTGTTTGGCAAACTGCGACTGATTTACTTTTGCTTTGTTTACATACATTGCGGTAGACTCTGAGTTCCTCACATCTTGAAGAAGCTTAGTCTTAACAGAATCAGCAGATATTGCCACTCCAGAGCTTTCGAGGGCCATGATCATTGGTTGATACATCTCCGGTAAACCAGCAAGAAGAAGAGTTCCTAGCCATTCATCGTTTACGAGAAAACCAATATTTCTCAGTTTGTGTGCAGTCATCATAATTTTATTGACATAATCTTCAATGCTTTGGCATTTATCTAGTGTCGTGGTGATCAATTCCCTTAACAAACCAACTCGACGTGTCAATCCTTCATCATTGAACGCTTTGGCTAAATTGTCCCATACCTCCTTGGCCGTTTTAGCTTCTTGAATATGAACATAGTTGATTGGATTCACAAGCAAGATTATTTTCGATCTCGCTTTTGTGTCGAGTTTGGTGTCCGGCTTGTCGAACGTGACTCAGCTCCACAAATCCTCGTGCTCGAGATATGTTTGTACAGCAAATCTCCACGTAGGATAATTGTCTCTTCCTGTTAGTTTTTCAATCAGTGCCATCGTGTTGTTTGACGACATTTTGCTAATGAAGATTTTTTACTTTGCCGGTCACGTGTTTTAAGGTTAACTGAACTTGCAAAAATTTTATTTCTTTCACTTTTCTTTTCACTTTTGTTTACTTATTTACTTTACTAAACAAGAAACAGGTAAGCTCTGGGCCCATAACCTGTTGTGATTTATAAGAAATAAACACTTAAATTATTATAATACGCAAGTTTTATTATACACGACCACCATATTTTTAGA
>DWQL01000475.1:0-15076 GCA_018231265.1 Noctuana haematospila | reverse complement strand
GGCTATTTGCTATTTGATTGGATCAAAGGACACCTCCCACGTCCAACCTCAATAAGAAGACAAGTTCTATCTATCTCAATAAGAACACCAACATGCCCTTGGCTAGCGTAGACGTAGCTTCAATTCTTCCTATATATTTGAGAGGAGACCCGAGCCCAGTTCCAGTGGGACGGTGATGGATTTATGATGATGATCTTCTTGTAACCTTCTTATTATTAACCTCCATATTGACACCGGGATCTACGGGAATTTTCTACACTTTGCCCTATCTTTTAAATTATGCAATGTATATTTTTCAGTGAATGATCAATCTGTAAGCGACGGAGACAAGGGCTGTGACAGGGCCAAGCTTCTGGTCGAGTGCTACTTGCCTTTTAAAGGAATTGTACGTATTTCAAGATAATTTATTTCCAACTATTATTTTGTAGCATCGTTGAACAGGGCCAATTGATCTGCCTGGTCATATCAATATACTCTGGCATTTATTAATTTGGCTGATTATATTTCAAAACACTTGACACACATGACTTATTTATCATTTATTTTTTTCAGTTACCCGATGAAGCTTAAAGATAAGATGGACAGACCCTGAGAAAGATTACTACTCCTCATTATGATACGTGATGGAACTTCCTATTTTTTGATAGTTTAAATTTTAATATTTCATGGATGTCGTTTGATTTATAAATTGTACAATAAATAAATCTAATTGTTTAAAATCTATGTATTGTTTATCTGTTGCAAGAACAGGTTACCCCACTAGTAAATTCACAACTAAGTATAAGATAAAAATACGTTGTTCCGACTACGTATGATCTAGGTGTTAGTGACTATATAGGTATAGGTAGCTTAACAAATAGGTAAGTGTTTAATTAAGTAATATTTTTCGAAAAACCGTAATGCGATAAAACTTTATAATTTTAAAAATGCATGTATTTATTATTACAGCTTATGAATAACGCAATATATTAATAAAATAATTGTCACAAACGATACCATATTTGGGTTTATTTTATAGGAAATATAAACCCTCCAAACAGGTTGTTTCAAGAATTGTATTTATTCGTAGGTCCAGTAGTGAATGAAAATTACATATCGAAGCCAAACTGAAACATGAAATAGTACAGTTGTTACTATATTAATTAAATACAGAAGAGACGTGAAAATAAATTACTATTATAATTATATAGGTAGGCACGAACTAAAAAATAGAAAATAATATTTAAATACTTATTACGTAATAAATAAATTTCATTGTAAACATAAGCGTGTGTGCTTTTAGTGTATATATGAAACTGACATCAAACAAACAAACATAATGACAACAAACACCTGTGCAGCATTTTCGGACATGCACTTGTAAGCTAAGAATGCCCGTTCGCACCCTTTATCGCCGTCCCCCACCGATTCACTATTTACTGTAAAATAAGAATAGTTACTAAAGTAGATGACTAAGGTATTTCAGACTGAAAACTAAAAAAAAAAATAAAAAAAAAGCAGATTTCTAAAATAGAAACATTAGGAGTACAATTCCTTACTATGAGAACATGAGTGCAGATACTCTTTAACTCTCTGGACTTCTTCCTCGTCATTGAAGAAAGCCATTGCCTTTTCATGTACCTTTTCTTTTTGAAGCATACCTTGATCGTCCATCTGTGAATTGTGATTATTTTATAATTTTTTTATAACTCGCGTTACGAAAAAAACCAACTTCGTAGTTGTCGCGCAAATAGGTAAGTACTGAAATTAAAGACCTAATTGTATATGGTTTTCGTAGACTAAATTCAAATGGGACCAAACGGAAAGCATCAGCTTACAAATTAAATTAAATCATCGAAATCCGCTTACCCAATCTAAAGTTATGAGGTAACAAATATTTAAAAAATACAGCCGAATTGAGAACCCACTCCTCTTTTTAGAACTCGGTTAAAAATAAGTATTTTTCTAAGACAGAATAAAAGGAAAAACAATGTTTGCTTTTGCGCATTAGGTCTAATTATAGGTAGGTGTATGAGTTGGCTCAGTGTTTACTCCCAGATAGAATCTAGGACATAGAGCTTAAGACGGAAACGAATGCTATAAAATTAAAAATATATATTAAAAGTAATAGGTGTGTGGATAATTACTATGCCTGATTTCTTCATCATACAAGCTAAGAAACAAGGCGCGTTGTCTCCTGAAGGTATCTTCTTAGATTTCAAATTTTTGATATCACTTTCTGAAATGGCGTGATCTTTGATACATTCCATACCCAACATATGAAACTCTTGATGTATTTTTTGGTTTTGCTCTTCAGTCATGGCCTAAAAAATAAAAATGCAAAATATAAATTGTGCAATCACATATTTTGAGAAAACATATTGTCAAGTGGAACTAAAGTTAATATACATATTTAGGAATTGAGTTTAACTTTAGTGCAAGTTGCCATTTATAGCGCCAAAATTATATTTGGCAAACCAATAAAGAGTCAATAAAGTAAAAACAAATAAAAAGAAAATAAAGAATAAACGAAACTATGTCACATTAATATACGAGTACAATAGAAACTTACAGATGTTAAATATGGTGTAAGAGCGAAAAAACACATGCAACACAAAACTGAAATTAATCGATACATTTTTATAAGCTTGCTCTTTTAAAGCGCGTGTTTTATGAGAAATATCTGTACTTTTTGACAATTTTTTCACAGGTTTCAGTTTTTATACTTGTGTATAATCGTTAATTTGTGTGAGATGGCAGTTTGTGTGTTTGATATCATGTTATTAGGCCTTATTAGGGGACAAATTCGTCAGATGACATTGATCAAAAGTAAGTTACTACCCGTGATCAATTCACAATAACGCTTCAGAAATATACTGTATACAATCATTACTCGTTGCTTTATTTATACTCATAACGACTGCTTCTGAGGCTCAATGGGAGAAGTTGAAATGTGTTCTCTAATACACTGAAAAGTACTGAATATATGGATGGATGCATTGATTACATCCATAGCTAGGCACGTGTTATCGACTAGAAATATAATAACGCTCGTAATCTATAAGAATGCCATTTAAATTATTGCATGCGTAGACAATTCTACATAGGATAATGGGATGTTTTTTGTGTCTCACAATCATAAAATATCAACAAAGGATTGCATACACCCATTACATTGTTACGATTATAACAGTAAATTGTCGATAATAATAAGCATTTGAAACTGACTGAACTTTTATTTTTCCCTTTGTGTATATAATTACTTATACATTTTAAATCGTATTACCTGATGATAAAACTTAATATTGACTGCTTGCCAGCTTAAATAAGTATATGGTTGGTGTTTACAATATATGTGTTATAAAGCTGATAATAGAGCGATTATTGCTTCATGGGTGTTAGCTGTAATTCCCACATATAAAAACCATTTATGTGGAATATTTTTTCACAGTAACAAATTTGCACCATGCTCGCTTCTCCTGTTAACTTGTTGGGTTACATCGTTCTCTTCAGTGTAACAGTTCTGGTAATGGTAATCATTCCATATTTTTTTTTGAGAATGAAACACTAATTTCGACTGAACTGAATTTAAGGACTGATATAGAGACACAAATGTACCAACTAAATGTTTTCTAATAGTAAATAATCCTCCGGCGTTTATTAATTTAATTATCATTACAGAGTGCCCGTATAGATGACCTAAAAAAAGAGTATATCGGACATATAATGGCATGTGCCACAAAATATCCAGTTACTGCACCTGATATTGAGCAACTCAAGAGTAAGAAGGTTCCAGATAGTCATAATGCTAAATGCTTGTTGGCGTGTTCTTACAAAAAGGCTGGAATGGTAAGACGAATCTGTAAAATAACGTCTTTATTATTGTAGTAGGGGTACACGAACAGATGAATTGTGATGATCTGAGATGTGAGTAGGAATTAATGTCAAAGGTGATGCATGAATTCGAATCTTACATGCGGTAGAAATATGTAATGACTATTAGCGACAATAAAATATCACAATACGCTTGCTACCAAGAAGAGGTTATAGTTCAGTATTGTTTTGTTCATCAATGGTGTTCATTCATGATGTCACGCAGCAAATTCAGGAAGGTCATTGGAAACAACTCCATCAATTACACGGTTTGTAATTCGTGACAATGCTAGTGCGTCGCGTATTCACTGATTTGTTCACCGGAAACATACTACTTACACAAATATTTAGACGTGTCGCTAAAACATTTCCTAGTTGATTTAAACAAATAATTCGTATTATAAGGCGACACGATTTTAATATAAATGTATATTTTACGAGTTACTGAAGAAAGATGTATGGCACTTACTACATTTTACATATAAAGCCATTATCTGAGTCGCCGTCAGTCGTCTCACACGCTATTTCGGCCATGATTTTGTTTCATGCGATTGCTCCGTAAAATTTAATTTTTGTAAGTTTTATCCCTTTTTAAACTGTAGTTTTAAAAGTAGAATAAATTTCTTCAGTTATCTCCTTACTATCTAAGTCCTCAGGATTGGAAATTCATAATTATATGTATGACCTCAGGAAGGATGGCGACACTGGCTACAGTTGAATATTAATCTCTAAGGACCAACCCTTAGAAGCAACCCTTCTTCAAAGAAGTTAAAATAATCTTTATTACATTTTTAACAGATGGATGACCAAGGAAATCTTTCTGTAGAAGGATTGAACTCGATATCTCAGAAGTACCTAGCAGAAGATCCAGCTCAAGTTAAGAAAGCAGAAGAGTTTGCAGACGCTTGCAAAAGTGGTAAGATAAGTACATATTAATTTGATTTGAGAGATTTCAAAACCTATTTTTTCAACCTTCAGTTCATAGATATCAAAATACTCTTGTCAAGTTTAAACTTTTCATTTCAACGACTTTTGATTTAAATCTTTAAATACAAGAAAATAATAGGATTAATGTTGATACAAGAAATCAAGTATTTTTAGGGCCTAATAAAAAGTAACGTTAATGTGTATTTACAATAAAGTCTATAGATTATTCTTAAAAAAAACCACATCCTATCATATTGTTGCAGTAAACGACGAAACAGTATCAGACGGCGCTGAAGGCTGTGAGAGAGCTGCGCTAATTTTTAAATGCAGTGTCGAAAAGGCGCCTGAGGTAATCATTTTATCAATCCATTCCACGGCTCTCCTCTCTAATATGATTATTTTGATAACTTTATGGCATGCAGTTTTTGTCACGATATTTTCCGGCACCATTAAACCTAGTGGTATTTATTTGATAGGTTGTCTGATTTCAGTTCGAACTTGCAAGCTGAATTGGATCGTGCTGCATGGATAGTACCAATGAAACTATTCGTAAAATGTACAATAATACTATGTAGAAAATAATTTAAAAATAAATATGAAGAAGTCAATATTTGTTTCTTTTATCCTACGAACAATAATCATTACTGTCCGTAGCTTTACTGAGAGGTCTATCAGTTACGGGCTTTTTAATAGGATAAAATTTGATTATAGACATATACCTACACACATAGGTATATAGAAAATACTAGTCTAGTATTTCGTAAATACTGTTTTTATTCCGTACACAGGCACAGAATAGATATTAGTTCTAATGAAATTTGTATCGTACACAGGTATAATAGAAATTTTAGTATATTGATGATAAAATCTATTGTGTCTATACCTATATTATATATGAGATAACATCAGAAAATGACAGAAACGTATTGAAAATAAATATTATCCATATACCGATGTAGGTACCTGCTATATGATTGTTATTGTTCGAAACTTCATTAAAATTGCTAGTGCATTTGTAGATTATATAAATAGATTGTAGCAGTAGAAATAATCATACTAAACTTTGTTTTACCGAGAGTTTCAATATTTAATACTAAGTATTAATTTTTTCTTCTTATTTTTGTTGTAGCAGAGTAATACATGTACGAGTATGTGGGTATGTAAAAACTATTATCAAAAATAATTTATTAATTTACTTTTATATAACTATGTTTAAGATATTCACGGGGGTATTAAAATATCAATAAATTTGTGTTACGAAGTATATATTCAAATAGCCCCCAATAAATAATAAATGAATAAGAAAAGTACTTAAATATTCTCCATGTTATATCAGACACAAGTGAGGTTGAGTGACAAAACCATAAAGCAGACACAAGTGAGGGTACAATATAATGTTATGTTATGTTATAAATATGATAACTTTAATCAAAATAATGACAGCTGAATTAATTTAAATATGGCACAATGTATATTATGTATAAAAGAAACACTGCTTTATTAAAATTTCGTAGTATATTTTTGTCAGTAGGTACAGGCACTGATCATTAACAATGTGGCATACGGGTTACTTAGCGTTATTTATCGTGGGCTCTGTGTCGGTAAGTGGTTTAAAATTACTAAGGTGCTGCACATTTTAATGACCCTGACCATGGGCTTTGGACATTAGAGTTTGGATACAGCACGGAACAGCTAAATATTTCGCAAGTTTAAGTAGTACTCGGGCAGTAATAGACAAATCTAATTGATATATTTTATGAAAAGACAATGGGACAATTTGTTACAGCATTAATACATACAACCGTTTGCTGATATATGTATGTATTTGGACTTTAAAATATTTTCTAAATTTAAAAAGTATGATAATAGGTTTCAACTATTCTATTAACAGCAATTACCTAAGACTTATTATTTTTAATTACCTAGTACCTAGATGGTAGTAGGTTTATTAAATAATAATGGGGATAAAGAATTTCCGGCGTCCATGGTGTCTGCTAAATAGGGAATCCTAGTTCCCCATACTAGTAGTGAGGCGTTATACATTCCTATAAAAAACTAGCTGGTGCCCGCGACTTCGTCTGCACAGGATTAGTAATTCTCGGGAAATCACGCAATATCTTTATAAATTGTAGCCTATGTGTTATTTATGATGTCGCTATATTATTGTAAAGTTTAATTAAAATCCATTCAGTAGTTTTTTCGTGAAAGAGTAACAAACATCCCTACTTACAAACTTACGAGTTTATAATATTAGTAGGATAAGTATTTATTACATGTCCAGGCGTTTATGGACGACGCACAAGTCAAGGCAGAGTTCACAAAATACCTGATGGGTTGTGTACAAGAGCACCCGGTGGAAATGGCTGACCTAATGAAACTGCAACGTCTGGTGGCACCTGACAAGCAGGCAGTTAAATGTCTTCTTGCATGCACATATAAAAAAATTGGAACAGTAAGTTAATTAATGTAATATCTGGTGTTAACTTTACTATATTACGCATCGGTGACTCCCCTGGTGTTGCCCATGTCCATAGGCGGCGGTGACCACTTAACATCAGGTGGCCCGCATGCCTGTTTGCTAGGCATATTTTATAAATAATATGTTATACTAAACAGTACTCTGGAATAGTATACTTATTACTTAGATGGCAAAACATGTAAGTAAATCATTTAAAATAAGAACATTTTGAACGGTAAAATCCATTGATTTCCAGCTGAACGACGACGGAAAGTTTGATTTGCAAAAGAATTATAAGGTCGCCGAGACTACTAAAGAGGGCGACGAGAAAGCTATCGCTAACGGAAAGGAATTAGCAGACGTTTGCATTAAAGGTAAAGTTTTTTTTATCTTATGCTAATAGCAGTCGAGATTGCAGGCCTGTCTGCAACCCTGGGCACCCACTTCCAACTTCTGAGAGATCTAATAAAGACATCTCCGGAAACCACATCTGGTTAACCGAAACACTAGAGATTTCTTGTTTCGCTGCGGTTTATGAGGGCAGTTTGAGTCCAAAAAACAAGTTAATAGTATATACGTCCTGTGCGGTGTAGTGGTTACCACGCCAGTCCAACATCCGAAGGGTCCCGGGTTCGATCCCCGGCGGAGCAGAAATTTAAATGATGAATTTATATTTCTGTTACCGGTCTGGGTGTTTATGTATTTGTCTTTGTGTGTGTTAATGGCACCCACGACACAGGGAATCCTAGTGCGAGGCTGTGAGTGTGAAGCGTTATTTATTTTTATTTATTTTATACAAGTATTTTGCAAGTTGTAGTTAAGAAAAGGCTTACTCGTTGGCTTCTTTTTAAAAGGTTTTATATATCTTGCAATTTTTAAGTTAAGGGACTGCTTGTTTTCTTCTATTAACTTGTTTTGTTAATTAAAGCTTTTTCAAACTCCCCTAATATAGTCAATATATAGGGTAACTGTAGAAGTTGGGTATACTCCACTAAACGTTTTTATTTTTTACGTTTTTCAACTTATTTTTAATATATTTGAAACTAAATTTAATTATATCGAGTAGTTATTATACATGAATGCACATTTTTAGCTGTATGTAGGTAAGAAGTAGGTCCATTCGCTTACAGAATAAAAAAAACTTGAGGTATTATAAATTTCTATTATTTCAGTAAATGATGAGTCAGTCAGCGATGGGGACAAAGGATGTGACAGATCACTTTTAATGTTTAAGTGTGTTGTGGACAACGCTCCTAAGGTAATTCTAACGCAGTTACATACTAACTACTTATTTACTTAAGCTTACTATTTAATTAGCTTACTATCTGTCTGTATAAAAATGAATGCATTCCTAAGATTTAGCGTGAAGTCTGCTGCCTTTTGAAAAATGTTAATGAATGAAAAAAGAAACTTGTAAATGACATTATTAGATAGGTACATATAGGTACGTTTTTAAACTTTTCAAGTAAAACGTTAAATTAACTCAAATAATTTTTGTTTCAGTTTGGCTTCACCGTATAAATTATTCAAATGGAAAAATGAAACAATGGTGTAATTTATATTGATGATTAATTTTATGAAATTGGTGTTACAGTCACATCGTAGTATTTTACAAATATTTTCATATAAATATTATACGGCTTTTGAATGTAAAATTTTGAGTAAAATTACTTACCTTTCTTCCTATTATTAATTTTTCGAAACTGATATTTGGGTGTTTAAAAATATTTCGTGCATGTTATTGTTCCGTTATTATTTGCTGCTTTTGTAAAAATTAAGCATAGTTTAATAGGTGAAATTTTCCAGAAATAAAATTTTAATAAAATAATTATAGAAAGCAGCGTCCCCTAACGTTAATACTCTGAACTAAGTTACGTTGCGGCATTATCACAACGTTGTTTTGCCCTGAACATGATAGCTAAAGTCAAAGGATCCAATTCATTCAACTGTATGAATTTACTTATTCGTCCATAGATGGCACTGTATTCAACACATAACGACGTGGTAGGGTAGGCAGCCATAGGAATTGCAAGACTTCAGCGTCTTCAGCCAATAGTTATCAGTTAATAAATGTTAAGTTTATAGTTAATGGCCGCTGCTGCTCATCTATAACAATTTTTACCTATAAATATATTGCTTTTACATCTTTATATTTATTGCTTGTTATACGTCTAACTTGTAAAATTTCCTATTTTACGGTAGAATAAAATTACATTCAGTAACTACCAATTCGTATAATGTAACTTTACGGTACAATTATATTTTTATTTTACGTAGGTAACCTATATTAATTGATGATCAAAAATTTTATCAACCTCGCTTAGTGACAACATATTGAAAGCTGTCCATGAGAAAAATTTATATAATTTTTTTTAGATATAAACAAAATGAACAAAATCAAATACACCTGATGTTAATTTGGATTAGGAATGATGTTGCTCTTGTAAAATAATAGTACCTATAATGAACCCACAAATATTTGCCTCGAATGCTGATAGTGGTTGATACGTACTACTTGTATTAATTAGGTACCTACCTGTTTGCGTGATTATAACAAGTCGGTCGTTGTTTTTCGTATAACATAATATTTAGTAGGTATAATGTGCGATATATAACATAATATTATGAATTTTCCTGTAAGTAAGTAAGTGTAACACACAAATATATATTTTCATTATTCGATATAAAGGTAATTAGTTATCTAAATGTCATTAACTGTAAAGATAAAAAAAAATAACGTGACAAAATTCTCAATAGGCATGTGAAGTGCATTTGACCAGCGTAGTGGAGTATGGCCCCTATATGAGGAGACCAGCCCAGACCTTGCCCAGCAGTGGGACAGTGAAGATGACGTTTTCAGCATAGCATGTAACACGTGTCTCGACATATTATTATGTGTTCTTCTTATTTATACCAAGATTTTAATTTCCATACACCAAAATATTTACCCCTAAAGTTTAGCCGCATCGGATACCACTCACACGTTCGATATAGGTAGGTGCACACAAACAAATGCATCCAAAATCTTGTAACGCGGTTCATTCACACACGTTCATCCGATCAAGTTTTTAAACACCCCTGCTCCAGCGCAGCACGCACACAGAGAAAGGTCAATAGATAACCAACTTCATTCAATGCCGCCGCCTCGTTGATCGAGTTCAGCTTGCTCAACTTTCGTTAAAATACGTGATCGCATATGATGACGTTTGCGAACAATTGACGGCTAACAATTTTGTTTTATCAATAATAGTGTAGTGTATTTGTTTATATCGTACGCAAGTGTGCTATGCAGTTGTGATGCGGTGTTTTGATAAGTTTGTGCTTAGTGCCCGTTCGTAGTAGTGGTTTGGTTATGTTTGTGTGAACTGTTTTGGTGTTTATCGATAGGGAAACAAATATTCAAAAGCATTCTCGGTTAAAAAATTGGGTAAGTTAAATATTTAAATAGAATTTCGTAAATCAATAAGCAGAAAGTAATCAGCTACCATTTTAATAGAAACGTGGATTTGTACAAAAATAATAGTAACAAATTACGCTAACGTGTCATAAAACCAGTATAATTTCATATATTGTCACGTATTATAAGTGGCACCGGTATGAGCTTGTTTTCCTTTAGTTCTTTACTGCCAGAATATCGCCTCACAATATCCCTAGTTATGTCCTCAATAGGCAATTGTGTTACTGGATGTACTTTTGTAAACAATGGTTCTTGTTTTACATTAGAATGCACCTTTCTAGATGCTCTACTTCCCAAATTACCGTTGTAATAAGGTACTTCGTAGGAAAATTCTATTTCATCACACTGTTTTGTATCGGTCTTTTTAAAAGATTTCCAGATTGGTTTTGACTGTTCTTTATATAGCATAGTATCTTTCTTCTTCAGCCAGTTAGAATGAAGGTCTATTGGTGGGTCAAAGTTTTCTTCTGTATTACGCCTCTTTCGTTTTCCTGATATCACGCCAAGTTGGAGTAGAACTGGGTTACTAACTAAAGCTGCTGCGGCGCCAAGAAGGGCTATTCCAGCTATCGGCCAAAGAACTGTTTTTGCTGCTAATGCCTGGATAAAAAGGTCGTAAAAAATAAAATTAAAGTTTTCTATAGAGTAATTTCTTAAGCGTATTAGATCAAATAATTTTAAAATAGCTACAAATTGAACGAAGTAAGTAAATATGGATATACAACAGACTAAAAAATTTAGAAGACGATGAATACTTATTTATTAGGATATTAACCTATTAATATTAATTTAATAATAATATCAAAGACCGAAAAAAGCTGAAGTGCTCAAATCTTATTATAACTGACTTTTTTTGGCATAATTGTCACCTTATTTTACTTACGTGATCGTAATGTTTGTGATGATAATTCACGTGGTGACCGCCATGGTGTCCATAAGGTGCGGGTCCATAAGGATCAGGTGCATGGTGCTCAAAGCTGTGATGACCGTGATCAGAATCTAGGATGTGATACTCGTGGCCATAACCATCTTCATAGTCATGCAATGAGTAACCTATAATTAAATAATCCTTTAAGCTTGAAATACCTACTTATTATTATTACTATCTGGATGTTTAGGTATTTATGTTGTAGAAGATTTTATCAGATTATTATGACGAAGAGTGGAACTTATTATTAGGAAATAATAAATAATCATTAAAATAAAGTTTCTAATTCCTAAGATTAATGATGCACGAGGAAGTACCTATATCATTTTCGTCATTAATACTAGGGATATTTTTATTTATTTTGTTTATCTTATTGTTAATACCTGTATATTCATGGTGCAGAAGACCACGACTATAACTAGAGCTGGATAAAGCGCTGTCCAATGTCTCCTGTTAAAATAAATTGAATTTAATTCCTATGCTAAGGAAAGAAAATATATTAAAGAATTCAAAATTCAAATAACTAATTTTAAATTGTAGATATTTACAGTAGGTAGGCAGGTAGGTAAATATTACAATTATTGCCAAACAAATTTCCATTCCAAAAAATTAAATAAGGAAAAGTGTGTTCTTAAACAACATTTTCAGCGCACTTAAGTACGCCGTTTCGATTTGAATAACTTTTTAAGAGCAGAGAGAATAAATTTAATGAGTTCCGATCGTTGATTAATATTCAACCTGTGTATCTTTTCCTATTCTATAATGAATGCAATTAGAGTTGTCAAGGCACGCTCTACTGAGTAGTGTCTGGTCGCTGCCCCTTTTCACACGGTCATTTTACAAATTGATTCCAGCTATGGAAGTGTTTTAAACATAGATAGATAGTTAAATTTAGAACAAAAGGACTTTTTACCAAATTCTCTTCATGTACATACTGATAAAAGATCGACAAAGTTATAGATAGGTACTTGATATTTACTACTCGATAAACTAGAATGATTCAATATTTGATATACGATTGTATTATAAACAAATTATAGTTTAAAAAACTAAAAAAACAGAATATAAATTAATTTTGAAATAGTTTTTAACCGAATAATTAATTTTATCGGAAAAAAGCAGCGTGGGATGCTTTGCATTAAGTATATTATTTTTTAACAACTAATTGCATGAATAACTTTGAGTATCACTTAGACTATTTCAACATTTGATGTCAACTATTTTCAAAATTAATCTACGATTATTTATTCTTTTTTAATTTCTCACGCATTAGTTCTATATATGTATATTGAAATAGACGCACGTGAGCAACTGATCCTCGTAACAATTATATCAAATCTGTATTATAATGAAAGGCATCTCCAATCTCTTTCGTATACGACGCATCGTGTGTGAGATCTCACTGTCCTCGTCACGGGAACAGTTTTGAGGTATGCGAACCCAGTTTCAAGGCAAATTGCTTAAGTGCCCTACAATGGGAATACAGCTACAATGAATATTTAGCCTTATCGTAACATTCGCTGTGTAAAAAGTAATGTAATTTTATATCGGCACATTGACTCATGTTTCCGCTCCAACAAGTTATCAAGAATGTGGGCCAGCCTAGTGATATTCCCACCAGCTTGTTTCTGCATTTCAATCACTTATAGGTACATAGCAAATGCGTTCACCGTGCAATTTGGAATAGATAGATTAGCCTACGCTAGACCTTGCTTCAGTGCAGACAATCTCTTGAATCATTCGACATCCAAACACTATTTCATTAAACAAACTTTTAGCTAAGAGTGTTATAAGCTAACAATGATTTCGAGAAAATGGTAGTATCTACAATACTTTTTTAAATTTTGAATCGGTGTATGTGAAGATAGATGCAAATGGTCTGGTGCAACGCTTTCTTAAAGGACGATAACACACGATAAAATTCAAATGTAAAAATAAAAAAGTGGGCACCTTAAACCGTACAGGGTTGCGAACGGGAGCCAAATTTGCGTATCGTCCCGACTCCTCTTTCTGCAGCGTCTTTATTTTCGTGGAATTCTGTAATAAGATACATGCACGCTGAACAAAGATAATGCATTTTATGAAACTCGAATCCCCTTCACGTTACTTACAATATTATCGTCCTTCAAAGAAAAATCTCTGATGTGATCGTTCAAATTGGAATTTGTAATAGGATTACATCCTGCGGGCTTCTTTCTAGATAAAATGGTGAACAACACAAATAAAATAAATGACAGGGAATGTTTTGAGTGCATTATATTAAATTCACATCACACAATATGACACTATCACTTATAAGAACAAGAAATATGACTCGACGCTCATGTTGCATTAATATCGCGTGGACGAAGCACTGCACTTTATAAAAAACCATGGAGGATGTAGAGGGGTGGTATGGATGACAATTTGACAAGCAGAGAAACAATGGAGTCTAAGATACAGTCACAGCCTGTTGGTTGTTGCGAAGTCACATTGTTCGTAATCATACCTAATAATGGTCAGGTTGTTGAAGATTGTTTCATGGTGTCTGCACATTGCCTCGAATGTTTCCCAAATTGGTTTATGATCCTGTTTGTTTGCAAACAATCATCATTGCCACGAAAGTTTAGTGAACATGCTTCTACTAATTGTATTTGCCATTGTTTTATTATTGTAAGCAATAGCAATTGTTCACCTTGAAAGGTATTTACATCACAATTGAATTTTCTTTATAAATTTATTTGCCTAATATATATTTATCGTTTTCATAAACAGTATTTAAATAGTAATACTTATCGTTAGGGAAACGGTAAGTATTTTAGGAGAAATAAAGTGCCAATCTAAGTAAGTAATAGTAGCAATATGAAAAACTATTTTGTTATCAAATTGAAATGAAATACTACGCAATTAGTATTTCCTGGTGTTTTATTGTTTTTAATGCAATTTACACATTTAATTGTAATAACATGATCATTTCCGTTTTGATATTGTATCGTTTTCCGTTGGCAATTAATGCTACAAAATTAAATGTTAATCATGTCATGCACCACAGTATGCAATTATCATGCGTGCAGTTATTCAATTACAAATTGTATTTGATTACATGTATGTATATGTAATCGATATACTACCATGAAGAGAGTAAATAAATACGGTCAAGTTGTCTATTCAAAATATTTCCACGCAAGCATTTTCTTTCTTCAGTGATATTTTTCCGTAGTGCACATTGTAACATTCTTGCAATTATGTTCTTTAGCTAGCGGTCACAAGGTATTTTGTCTTTTGTGCGATTCGAGGTGCGGAATTAATTTTAATTAGGTAACTCGGACACGCTAGACAATAAGAAATACTGTAATAATGCATTATGCAACGTATGTTTTTCTTACATTTGTCATCGCAACGTTTTTCATAACACTGGTAGGGAATTTATTGAGAACTGAGATGGAGGTTTAACTATAAAGTATAACATCTAAGT
>DWQL01000474.1:0-15086 GCA_018231265.1 Noctuana haematospila | reverse complement strand
GTCGGCGGGTACGTCCGTCGTAGACTTCAAAACTACCGCGACACGCGTTGTTTAAACACTATTCCGTATTGTCTAGGATCTTTGACTTGAATAGGTGTTAGGCAAGTCAGATTGAAAGGTACTAAGGTACACCATTTCATTACTATCTGATAAGACATAAAGGTGTGGATGCTGGCAAGGCCACCATCTTAGTCCTCAGAAGACATCTCATCAGGGTCATCGAGAGGCAGGACATCAGTACCACTCGAGGAAATGTCTGTGGGCTGCAGACAGAAGACTAGCATGAATTCCATTCAATTCAATTTCAAATTTATTCAATTCAATTTCATTTCAATTTGTCACACTGAACAAATATCTGCCATATGAAGCTAAATAAAGAAAGAAATAAAAGTATGTTTAAATATAAGAAAATATTAAAATTCACTTAACATCCTATGCAAATACTACAATGACTTCAAAACTCAAATATTTTCCGACCTCTTAACATGCAATAGTTTCCTTACTCCCATCCCCGCAGATAAACCCAAATTTTCAATCTTGGTGGTTATCATTTTACCAAAGCAAAGCTCAAATCACACAATATTTATTCGGCTGAGGCGAGCGTCTTCGAATTTCATATTTATTCGCGGGAGCAAACAGCATCCCGCACCCACACGCCGGAACTGATATTATTGTGCATTCCGTATAATATTGTTTGCTATTTGGCACATTCTCTGTTTGTTCTCGCCTTTCATATGAAAGGGGAGCTATAGACGAGCAAACAGATGGGCGACAACTGAGAAGTTACTTCATACTCTTGAGGCTTTTGTATTCGAAAATGCTATTAGAAAATGCAAATTTAAATTTTGATGACTATTATTTCACTAAATAGATCATTGTATAAATTCCCCGAGATTAAATAGATAATAGTGGAATACATTAGTATTCTGTTATGTAAAGATTAATTATTTGACTCTCCCGCATTTAAATTATAGTAGGTATAAAAGGACATTCTACGCTACTACGCTGTTCATTAATTCTGTAGTTATAATTTTTATTGCTAAAGTAGATTTTCTAAAGGGAATGTTTTTGACGCACAAACAGAACTGTAATCTCGTAGAAATGTCCACCTGTAACACAAAACGGACGGAGCGTTAAATCACCAAGCGATCATAGGAGAGCAAACGTGTACGGTTCGGAATATGAAAGCGAGCAATCCATTAAACCATACGAGCATCCAGCACAGAGACGCGACTTTGCTTCTGATAACCCATAATACGCGGATATTTTTGCGTTGCTCATATGTCGGAAGTAATGGCTCGTGCGCGGTCGCCTTATGTGGACATTACATTCATTAGTTTTTGTTTTTAAACGTACCTACTCGCAAGCAAATGTCCAAAACTAGATATATTTAGCTCGTTCTCTATTTAAATTCAATTCCCTTTAAAAAGAACATTTGAAACAACGTCCAGAGAACATTTTTAACATCCTTGATAATTTTATTTTTATGATGGAAGTTAAAGTTATATATGTTGTAATGGTTTTCATAATACATTTTTCACAACTTATAAATTTTAATGATGTAAATAGTAGAGTATGTAGCTATGATATGTAGGTACCATATCATATAATACCTACTTATCTACTACCTTATAATCTGATGTCTAAAGTTAACTTATTCTGTGGAGTAGAATAAGTAAGGAGACACAACCCAAAGCACAACCAGCTGAAACTCTGCATGTTGATAGAATATATTGAAAAGTGAGACTGATGGGCAGGTCCATAACAATCTTTAGCTAGAAATGTAAACCATAATATATTATATTTGGCATATAAAAGGCTCGCTTATCTAAGGGGTTTGACTGGAAACGAACATAAAGGGTGATCCTCTGTGACAAATACCGTGATATACAGAGCGACAGTCGTAAGGGAAATATTTTTATAAGATGAAACATTATTATTTGTTGGGGGCGAAGGGATCACAAGTCGTCTTATGAGTTTTGTGATACCATTACTCAGTTTGTCTGGCTTACAATGATATTGTTTCGTGGCATTGTATTGAACTATAACCTTATGTCATCTCTTTTATAGACCCAACCTGCTTTTATAAAATATATTGTCGAGAAGACAATGGTATTATTAATAGGCCGCTTTATTGTTACAAAAATAGCTGACAATCGGAATGGCGCGGGCACAACAGATTCCGAGCAGGAAACGGCTAAACGATAAACTGTTAATAAAACAAATTAATGCGCGTTAACCCTAAAATTGGACAAGTTCAATGCGGAGGTCGTTACCACTATAGGAAATTTATCCCGGCGAGTATTAACATTGAAATCTGTTCGTTGTATTCGGTGTCATTAAAGTTAGCAGAGAGCGTCGTAGGAAAGTGTGTTTTGTGTATCGGTGCAGTAGGGTTGAAACGTGCGGGGGTTTGGGGCGCGATCCAATCAAAACATACAAGGAGCATATTGATTCCGAGAAGTGTCGCTGTTAACGTGGAGGCTGGAGTTGAATACATTAGCCATCGGCGTAATGAAGTCTCGCTGGTTGTAAACAAACATCGCATCGGGTGCGGAGCGGCGGCGTGGCCCGAGGCCGGGGCGCGCGCGCACCCCGCACTCGCTTACAGGAATTCTATTTCCACGACAAGCATCATGTGTTAATTAACTCCTCGCACCTACGATATTGAGATATCGCCGGAGATGCTACTGTTGTTATTAGCTGACGAGAAGGCTTATTGCTTAGTGTTCCTATCTAAATACGAATGTGTTCGCTCGTCGCGTTTGCGTTTATGTTGCTGTTCGTGCAAAGGGATGTTAGTAGGTACTCGTAGCACTTGTAGAAGCGATACTGCAGTGGCAGTAATTAAATTTATTTTCAAGCGTTCTACTGTTATAAGAAAGTTTGAAGTAGAAGGATCATCCCATTTTTTTAATCGTAATTAAGTGGGTAGTCAAAGAGTTGATGGACTTTACAAGTTCTACGATCTACAAAAGAATTATCAGAAAAATATTCGTATTAATTAACAGCCAATTTTCTGCATCAGTCGATAGGTATAATAGAGGAATATTTACAACAGAGCGGAAATGTTAATAGCTGTTGACATACAGAAGAGGGCACGTTATTAAGCATTTTTGTATAATGGGTGTTCCACTTGAGAAAATAAACATGATTATTAAAGAGAAGCCGTTCAGAAACCACATAAAGTGAGCGCCAGCTGCTGCCCACCGCGGCTTTATGATGAAAGAGGTAATCCTCACTCACCTGTTCTACCGTAAGCGAAAATTAAGAGACGAGAAACACAACACATCTATGAAAAAACTTATGAAAGGTTTAGTAGTATTATTTTTATTTAAAACATTGAATTTATTCTATTTTCGTTGATTCTGATCTGGAATAAGGAATCTAGTCTTATAATAATAGGTATGTGAAATTTTCTCTCCATTGTATCCATTATACCTAGTATATTACCATTCTTTAGCGATAGTGTTTTATTTGAATAATATTGAAGAATTAAACAATCTCATCTATCGACGCAAATTGTATCCCACGACAAAATTTAGATAAATCTTTTCTTATTTTTGTCTGTCTACTGTTTTCAATTAGTAATGGTCTTCAACGGTATGACAAGACCTTTAAAACCTGCCACTGTATCACGTTTCCTGTTATGACTTCAGTTTTTAATGGGCCTTTGTTGAGATCTTTTTATTATAAAGAAGCGCTAACAGTTCTAAATGTGTCCGTAAAGGATTTGTAAACGCCGTTTTACCTACACATTTTATTGTCTGCGTATGGTGAAGTTTGAAGTTTTCTTTTTGTAATTTAATACTTTCCATCAAAAACTACGTCCATTTCAAGACTTTAAACGGTCATGATTCGTTTAAAACTCTTTGTAGTATACCGACTTCCTTCATTTAAACAAAATAATATTAAATAATACAGCAACTTAGTTTTTTCAATTTGCATAGGTACACCAAAGATTTCAAGTTTACAATAACACTTAATTGGCAGCCTTAATAATGACACTGCTTACCCGCCGGAAATAGTTCGAATATTATTAACGTCTATTTTAACGTCTGGCATATTTCGAAAATTTCAAGAATGTTTTTGTAGGTAAGTGAAAAAGTAGGTTGCAAGATATTTTAGGTAGGTATAGGTATACCTACTCGCCTAAAAAATGTATAAACCTGAATTTAAACTTCTGTCCCGTGTGAATCAAACCCCAGGACCCCTCGTATAGTGGACTTGGTGGTAACCACTACACCACACGGGTTATCAGAAAATAATTTAAAGTTACGATTAAAAAGTTTTCTAATATAAACAAACAGTATGTTTGATTGCTTCACGGAAAAATTATACTGTACGTAGTGTACGTGCCTCCTCGACTTTAACATTCGTATCAACATTTGTGTTTGTTACTTGTGTTATTTTGAACAACAAACTGGGATGACACAAGTCATCCATGTATTCCCTATGACACGTCGCGCGATGCAAATGGAAACCGCGACAAATGGCTCGTAAACTTTGCTATTTGTTCTGTTTACGATAACCGTGGTTTTAATAAAATTTTACTACGTGACGACGGTATTCCACGAACGCTGTATGTTTTATTTGAAAATAGCGTTATAAAGATGTCGCAAGTGAGTCGCAACAGGGTACCTATTAGAAATGATCTGCGGTTTTTGGTATACCTGATTATTACTTTGTTTGTGATTGAGATTATAAAATACTAGGTTCAGTGGTTTACCTTAAGCGTAGTCTGTCAACCCCAATCAAAACATAAGACTTCACAGCAGGTTGTCGGCGGCGGTGGTACCTCCACGGACGAACTGTGTAAGTTGTAAAACTGAACTATATTACTCATCATTAAATATAATAAGAACAATATTACTTCACATTTACTGTTCTGTACACTATCATTGTTACCAGCTATTATTGTTATTAATTTATATATTTTATGCTTATTCCTGAAAGAAATTACCTACAAGTGGAGAAACAGATAACATAAACATTGAAGAATCGTTTTAAATGCATTCATATTCGTGATTTAATTTTAGTTCTCGTATCTCTTCATTTTATCGTCAATAATTTATTAAACAATTTATGTTGTTACATCTAATCTTATAAGCAGCTACTGAAATGAATTGCAACAAAATATGTGGACACGGCTCGATTCAAAAAAATGTATTGTGTCTTAAAGCGCCATCAATTACTTTAATAGTAAAATAGCTTGAACTCTAACACCTAGAAAAAAATAATGCAATAAAAAGAGAATGACTGCGTGTCCGCGAGAATTAGTCATTCTGGCAAGGAATCAAAATGAGTCAAACGAAATCACTTAGGTACACAGCGGAGTCTTTACATTTCGACTATTGTCTAAAGAGCAATCATCTAAAATCACTAATGTGCTCTGGCGTTTTTAAGACCACATTTTCTATTGTGAAAGCGCATCATTAAATATTTTCATTTTCAGCAATTTGTTAAGATTAAGATTACGTTGAAAAATATTGTGTTGTTAACATTCCGTTCGAAATGATGTTGATTTTTGGCACAGAAAAAAATATAAAGTGCGGCAATTATATAGTCGTCAACACAAAAGTCGTATGACAGCAGTAATTGATTAGTAGGACAGCTGTTGTGGCTATTCAAGCGCTCGACACGTTTCCAGGAACCCAAAGATGATTATGAGATATCTCATTTTAATTATCACAAATAAATAAAATTCGCTTCTATAGAGAAAACACTTATTTAAATGTACAATGTTGCTGGCATGTTAGACACGAAAATGATAGCGTTAAATCTATACACATCTACAGGATATTTTTTAAATTATATTGTAAAAGTCATACATATATATATAGTTAAATAAGATGGAATAAATTCTTAACCTTATTTGGATACAATAGGGAAATAATTTACAATAAAATGCCATAAACTGCAAATACAAAAAAAGTATAATTTTATTATAGGTAGTCAATCCTAAATCAAAAAGTTTCGATCGAAATCAAATTGTAATTAAATATTAACATAACATTAACTAAATTTTTTACTACTTCCTTGTCATAAAGAATCTAAAATATCTATAGACTCCTCACAAGTGGAAATAGTAAATGTTTTGACTTAACATGAATACAGATTTATGGCAGCGAGGAGCAGAGATACTTATGAAGGAAAGACTTGTGTGTATTACGAGTGTTCAGCTAATAAACACGTCTTAATTTCTCGTTGAATAGTAGGCTATTAAAATAAAGTTATAAAATATGGAACGCCACATTTTATTTATGTTTCTACAATTTATGGTGTATGGAAGCGTGACGCGAACGAAAGAGAGCAGTGATGGCCGGGCGCAGTGCGCGAACGCATCTCCGACACGCGTATGACAGAGTGGTGACGGTTATATTTTCCAGACGATTTATTACATTATAAGAGCACAGTGCCTGCCGTTAATACGCTTTCAGATGCATAAATAGTAGTCATTTTATTTTCATGTCCTACAAGACATTCGACGACATGTTTAATTGTTCAGACGAGCCTCTTAATACCATAAGCTATTCTCGGTCGAAACAGTTTCTTAAACTATAATTTAGTACCAAAATATTATGGATGTCTTTCATTTATTAATGTACTTATACTTACAAATAAATCCGTTAAGAGCAATGTGATCTGTAAATTATATTATTTTATTAATCTGTCGTAAATGCGAGGTACATTTAGTAACGTTGACAATCACACATATCAGAGATTTCATTGCGCATTATTTTCTCGACGCAAATGTCGACACCTCATTGTTTTGAGTTTTTTCGGAGCTGCTAAATCAACCTCTTAATTGATATAATATCGCTTTAGTGGTCGCATAAAGTCATTTACTCCGTCCCAGAACAAAAGCCAAATTTTACTTTAAAACGAGAAATTATTGTAATGCAAGATTCTTAAACACGTTCCTATATTTATTTTTGTCGCTGACATTGAACGGGTTGGCGTAAACAGGTCAGTGATATCGATTTTGGGGTTAATAATGTTCTTTGTAAACAGTCAGTAACAACTCAGTAGGTATTTGTTGAAAAGTATCAATAATATTGATATTCTGGGAGCAGACCCCATCAATAAAATATCTCGGTTGTATCAAAAATGATCGAACTCGTAAACGGCGAATCAGACAGTGCGGCATATTTCATATCGCGTAATGGAGAATTTACAAGCTGTCGGAATGAAATGACTCCCCGAGGTGGCCGCGACTCCTCGCCCCACTGCACGCTCTTCAACGGAACTGGGCAACTGAGAAATAGTTTTGAAGAACTAGTTGACCGTTTTATGCGAAATACTTTCCTTCATCTTTAATTAAATTGAGCGCCGCTTTTTATTTTTATTTAAGCTGGTCTTTTGGCTTTTTAGGAATACCTATAGGAAGGCTATTGGAATTTGATCAAGGATTTAGAAAAAAAAACATTGGAGTCAAGAATGTAGAGGATTTAAAAAAAAGTATCATACATTACTATATTATATTATGACTATAATTTAAGCACCTATTCATAATAACGAACGGTTCACTCATGAGTCGGAATTCTACCAATATTCATGAAAATGTGTTTTACTCATAATAATAAACAATAAACACAGATACATAAAATTAAAAAGGTTGCAGGTACTATAAAAAGGAAAAAGTTTTTTTAGGTCTTACATTTATTTATTTATTCGTTCTACATACTAGCATAACATGTTGTGTCCTAATGCGCTAGTGGTATTTATTATTTTATTATATTTACACTTCATTATCTGAGCCAAAATACAAGGAAATACATTTGCTTTAAAAAAATTATATCAGGAATTGAATGGCAAAACTCAGTTGCATCGCTATTAGTTGAAGGCGTGGGGACGCCGACGTCCAGCGGCCGCGTAGCCAACATTATTATTTATGCCCTCCAGAAAAGTACATTTATAACAATATTACGCCGGACCGCGCCCGCCCTCGGAAAATGATTTTACTATTTTCCGAAGATTGCAGGTGTATTATATTTCATGAACGTTATTTATGGTGAGACTTTTATTACAAATGCGTGCAATGTCTCTATCCGCTTTTTATTGCCGCCGAATTATTTGATACATTCACGTCATTTTGTCAAAGGACGACTTTATATTGGATAGGTATTTTTCGTATACGTTGTAATAATAATTTATGTGAATATTTTAGTATATTGCTAAGTAAAATAATGCTTTTTGCTACAACTTTTATTTATTCTAAAGTATTGTAACTATTGTAAGATACAATAAATTAATACAGAAATAAAGTTGCTACCATATTACACTTTTACAAAATTTTCTATTTCGGTTGAGAGTAATAAATAAAAGTTTTAGTATCTACTACCCATTAAATAAATCTGTATATAGTGTCATAGGACACTTTTCAGTTGTACTCGTAGGTCACGCTTGTTACACATCTTCTTTTTAAAATTTTTAAAATATTAACCGGTACATGGTATCATTTAAGAGCTTTTGAAGACTCGTTCACTGTATGATAAGCAGAATCACTCTCCAGAAAAATGTTCTTAGTTTGTTTATTAATTGCTTTATATTGTCATAACATTGATTTGACGTAACACTCCTACAAAAGTTTTAAGCAAACCGACATTGTCTTAGTCAACCCTTAGCTATTCATAATTTTGGGAATGGGCCAGTATTCCCAAAAGATGGATATATCCGTCAGTGGCGGCACCCCTGGTGATCGCGGGCGAAGTCCGAGCGTTACGAGGCTCGCGGGAGCCCCACCGTCGCTCAACTCTGTCTATAACCAATAATCGTAAATAAATGCAAGCGCCTAGGAAACCCTACTCGCGTCAGCAAAATTATAAGCGGGAATCGCGTAAACTCTTGTTTGGATAGCTTTGCTTTTCTCATGAGGTTTCCGTGCTCCATGTTCCTCCACAAGGTCCTGTTTTATTGCGTATGAAACTACAAACTATCTTGGCCAATCGACGGTCTCTACGTGTATTACGGCGCGGTGACAACTACAGTAATAGCATTACATTGATTTGTGTTTGGTATGGGTGCCCACTATTCTGCACTTTAGCACCAACAAGTAAATCCCTACTATATTGGGGTCAAGCGATTATAAAGAGTTTAATGCGTTAACAGAGTAGAATACTTTCTTATAACAAAATATCTTACGAGCATCGCCCGACTATCGTTTATTTTTACCTGAAGAACGCGATCCCGCGCATCTCTCCCTATTAAATTTTGTTTGCATTTATTTTAAAGGTGCGACGCTCGAGAAGACGTGGTATGTGAAAAATTACACCTCAGTCCAATATTTATGGGTGATATTCGGCAGCGGTTCCTTTGTGAGATGAGGGTGTATAAATAACACCTCTTATCGCGTGGGAGCTTACCCTTAAATTGGATTTATTTTAATTATTTATTGACACAACTTTATCTGGACATCCAGTTTGGGTTCAATTGAACGATTTACATGACTACATGATTACTTATTACGACTTGAACCGGATATGAGACATTTACTTTTCGTGTAAATTCGATCATGATCAGATAGGTACGAGTATATATTATCATGATTAAACGAATCTGACAATTTTGTTAAAAAAAACTTTTAAAAAGAGACGCTAGCAGAATTTATTTCAGATTCCAATTTCAAGAAATCATGATTTAATTTTCATCTCTCGTAATCATGTTTTATGGAGAGGATCTCACCTGCGTGCAGTAAATGAATGTAAAAATGTACCTACAAGAGTATTAGCACCCGTAATAGACGTAACCTCATCACGCCCTTGACTGCGCTCGTAATTTCTATTTCTTCAAACCAGCATCATAAACACGCTTGTTTTATCTGTGCGTTTACCTTTGCTTAAATAAATAAATTATGAGGAGAGCGAGTAACGTTGGTTATTTTTATCTATAATCGCGGAGTATGACCATAAATTAGTTCTATATTTAAGAGCGCGTTGTTTTGCATACAACCAAGCCGTCTGCACATGCGTGCGACATCAATCTCAATTCTGAAATATTTTTCGTCTGCACTGCGATGTGCCGATGTGGGACGTCTGTTTGGCATTTCTACCGGTGCTCAAACTATTATCGTGTTACTGATGGAAAGCATTTAACGATACTCTGTACTAAAACTGCACCACATTATAGGTAAAACTTTTTTTTCATTTTTTATTTTGTGAAATTAATTATTTGTGTGTACAGAAATAAATGATAAAAAAAATTATGTGTTGTAACTTAGCCTCAAAGAATTCCCTAAAA
Organism: Noctuana haematospila; assembly: GCA_018231265.1. Lineage (NCBI taxonomy): Eukaryota > Metazoa > Arthropoda > Insecta > Lepidoptera > Hesperiidae > Noctuana > Noctuana haematospila. The sequence continues at coordinate 4,847 of DWQL01000474.1, read as the reverse complement.
TATATCCTTGCTTTTGATCCCTAATCAGCTATGAAGAAATTGGTTTAAAATAAAACTGCCTTCATTACGCAATGGTCTCGTTAAATGTCCACGCGCGATATGCGACCACAATAGTGAAACATTTTGTTGTAGAGAAGAGAATAGAACTTTCTTTAGTGATAATAAGACAATACCACATTATAAATGATAGAATAAAATGACGCTGGTGTACTGGTAAAAGTAGTACCTACCTACATTGTAAAATAAACTGTTTTTAATTTGCACCCAAACCAAATGAATCTCATCTCATCTAAAAGAACATCATAAATAACGTTCGCACATACTCGTACGTACCTGTTTCTGACATCAGTAGCCCTGTCACGAACATTTTACAAATCCGTCATCGAGTAGTACCTACCTACCTAACAGTTAAATTTTGTATGGGATTTTGAACAGCGCTCCACGGGCGTATCGGGAACTAAAAATCGTATGGATAGAGTGTATTAAAGTGACATTACGTACGTAACTCGATTACTTATTACCGACTACTTATTAACGTAGTTCTTTATTATTCGTGATACGGCTACAGATCGCATATTCCTTTAGAAAAATTTGAACACCACTGGGCTTTCGTATGGCGTGCGCAACGAGCATTTCGTTTGACATGTGCCTCAATTTGAAAAATAATTAAGGTCTTTTACGCCTCGTGGTCGTACAAGTATGTTTAGTGCGTGCTCAATCGTTTCCTTATCGAAATTCTATCACGTTGATAGACATCCAATAAGCGTGTTCTTATTTCACTACCTTGTATCGTTTTATCAAGTTCAAAAGTATCTCATGTACTCATTTCTTCATCTATATGTGTCTATACCTACATAAAACAATGTTGGTTCGTTGCTCCATTTATAACTCAAGACCGGCTGAAGCGATTTTCATGATCTTTGATTAGGTGGATTTGTCTTCGCTCCGAATGGCAGAATAAAATATCTACTAGTCTAAAATATGGGAAAAAAACTAGGCGGTATGAAGTTCGCCGGGTTAGCTAGTTAGTTTTAATTAAAATTTATTCGTAAAATACTTAATTAGATACACACATACACATATTACAGTTTCAAAAATCTTTAGAATACTTTTTTAATGAAATTCAAATATTTTATTTCACATAGCATATACAATAATAAGATAACACAGGTAGGTAAAAGTAGGTACCTACATAAAAACAGTTTATAATTTTGAAAGAGCTGTTAGATAAGATTTTAATATAAAAAGATTTCTGATATAAATTCATCATTTAAACTTCTGCCCCGCCGGGAATCGAACTTAGGGCCCTTCGAATAGCGCATCGGCAAGGTAACCACTACACTGCAAGGGTCGTAAAAGAACGTATTCTAGTTATGGAGTAAAGCACTACAGCAACAAGGTCTTCATATTAGTAGTTTTCCACGTAACGTCTATCAGTTGAACAGACGGGCTTACGCACCGGAATAATGCTTCGATTACTATGGCGTGTGTTACATGTAATAAGCGTTAGCGATTTTATTGTATTGCAGTTTAAACTAAAGTAAGTAAACTTTTATAAATAAAAAGGTAATCAAAAATAAAAATAAATTTACTAATAATCTGTTAAGTTTTTCGTCATTAAAAAATTACATCATACAACAAGCAGTTTGAATACAATAGGTAAGCAAAAATTCTTAACAATACTCACGAATATTTCTAAATTTTCATCATCGGCTATAAATTTAGGTATAATTTATTTTATCTGGAAATTTTAAGATATGGAAAGCTTAAACGCACTGAATAATTAAAATATACGAAATAAAAACAGTGAGGTTTTGCTAATATAAATATAAATTTTCGAAGAAACATCGCTCACTAAGTCTGGTCAACAGTCGTTAACTCTCATGACTTAAACCCGCAAAAGTGGTGAGGGGTGATCACGCAGAGGGGAAAATGATTGACGGCGTCGAGAAATTTCATTTTGCGGCTTGTTGAGGACATGTCGATAACGCACTGAGGCTTCCACTATGGTGCTTGATTGCCTGCTTGAACACTCCCAGTATTTCCACTTGTAACAATCCATTTGATTTATTTAGCCATTAGGTACCTACTTACTCACAATTGATCAGTGATTTGAGTGCCATTCATATCCTACCACGTTACTGATTCGATAATCCAACATTGGAATCCAAACCGCAGAGTACGCACTTGTCTAATGGCATTTATTCAATCAATAACAATTTACTCTCTGTTTTGTACAAAATAATTACAAATTCAACATACTCCGACATCCCTCGGATCACCGCAAAACAAATCTGGATATGAACTTTTTATGCTTATTCAAATGTCATATAATTTTGCATACAATATTTTCTCAGGGAGAAATGAAACGGTCCGTGACAGGGGAATTTAATAATGACAAAATAATACAAGGTAAGTTTAAGGGCAGTCCTTTCTGCTGTCCGTCATACGGGGCTCTATTCATGCACGTAATATTTCTGAGATATTTGCCGACCGCCTAACGACTGACTAATTTATTCGCGTGAGGTAGGTTTGTCCGATCTCGATTGCGACGTTTAAGGCACAAAGACACAAACATTGAATTATTTACGAGTATAAAAATGTTACAAATTTCTTTGTTTTATACTATGTATGTACCCTGTGAACTCGGTATATGGTGTGCGGAAAGGTGGTAGGACTTCCATCACGAACCAAGTCTGGTATCAAGTTCTAGTGTTTCAATTGGGGAGGATGCCAGAGACGCTTTATTTCAGGCGACCATCTCAGTGCTGATGAGTAGCAACGCTTCCATTTACAACCTCAAATTCTTATTTCGGAAAATGAGAGAGAGGTACCTCTCTCTTATTTTTCCGGACCTCATTTTTATTCATGTTGAAGCTGTTTACTAACCATATTTATCACCACCACCAAAACTTCATCTCAAAAATATTTTTACATCATTAAAAACCAACTTTCTACGAGAGATGTACGTCTAAATTACAGTGATAGATATAAAAAAGACTAAACTCTCTGTATGTATCATTCTTTGTATCACAATTTAAATATTAATTCAATTGATTCAATACAATGTGATAAGTATCTCGGAGGTAATAGCAGACACGATGACAAATGCATATCGCTTCATCTCGAGCGCAAAGATTAATGTGCGAGAGGACGAGCTCGGCTAGACAAAACCTACCGCCTGCGCATACGCAACAATTCACTAATTCGACCCGTGACTACGGCGTAAACGTTCACGCGACATCCATACCCCGTCCTGTAAGCAATGTCGGTTATTATTTATCTGTCGCAACTCTAATAACATGTGGTACAATCCCACATCAACATTTGAATGACATGAAACCTTCAGCTTTCAATCTTAGAGCACAAAATGCGTCCAGCTTTCTCTGCGCTTGCGACATAGATAAAGCTCCCCATGCACTGAACAAAGACAATAATGACGTGATCTAAATGTAAGAACTATAGTTTGATCTAAAATTAAGTGAGATGAAAGGGAATATCGGTCTGATACAAAAAATATTAAACTAAAGCACTCGCATTGTTCGCGTGCGGTGCTTTGTTGGAGGCACAACTATGTTAGTATGAGAGCATTCCGCTCGATTAACGTCATAAATGAGAGAAATGTTGGATCAAAAGAATAGCAGGTGTGCCCTATTATTATAATTTGTCATTCATTCTCATTCGGTTTAATGTTCTTTTGTCATTTTATTAACTGCGACGGGCTTATTAAGTTAAAATGATCTTCTTTCTTAGGTGCCCCTAATGAGTAATTAAAATGTCAGCATAATTAACATTTCTTTGACAATTGTCTTAAGAGTCTGCTAAAGATTGATGGCTCATTTGATGTGCAATAATGAGTAGGTAACGTCCCAGAAACTAGTTAAATATTTATCATTCGCCTTGAAGAAGAGTTATAAAAACAATTTGTTCGATGAATGCATAATTGGATAATAACTCAATGTCTCTCATAACATTATTAAAACTCTTATGAGGAACGGCTAGCACACTATGTTAAATAATTCATTTTAGAATAGCATATTATTATGTTAGCTATACGCCATCTACAATGTTATTATCATCCACCAAAATATTGACTTTTTAACATGGACTTACCAGAAATTAAATATTAGGTAGCACGCGGTGTATTTTTACCAATCTCAACATAGTACTTTCAGCTTCATAATATGTGCAATCTTCAAACGTATTTGGGCAATCAAAAAACGATAAGCGTATCGATCCATAAATTGTTTCATTATTGTTTCCCAATTGACACAAACATTTTACAAGTTGTTAGTAGAATAACAATGACCAACCATAATCCAAATCTAAACGCCACAACAAAGCTGACGGAATATAAATGTGTGGCTTGATCCTGGTGGCTTGTGAACCGACGACGTGATGTGTCGTTATTAACAAGCCTGCATTAATGACACATAAATACTTAACCGCACTCCACAATATTAGGCGCGCACTTTCACATAGGCGCGTATTTCCCGGCTCTGTCTCCAGTCCGTTAACTGGGTCTTTAACGCGATCACGTATTCGCATAATGTAGGATATTTTTGAGACTATAAATTTATTTCTGTACAACTTTTACATTTTTATGAGCGGGGCGCAAGACATCATGAGGAACACAGCGGTGGTTATGCCTTATTAGTAGCGGTTTATCGTCTAAAATTATACAATTTCATCTGGATGGCATATGTTTTATTGAAATCGAGATAATTAATCGACAATTACGATGCTGAACGTTATAACGCTGGATATACCGCTGTGCGCGCCGGCCTCCGCCGCTGCTTAGGACCTAAATGTCACTTATAAATCGAGCGCAGCGCTGCGGCCCGGGC